>ML805860.1:223633-235679 GCA_009831015.1 Picea engelmannii
AATTAGTCATTATCCAATCTCCTATTTTTTAGGGGAGAATATTCCACCTGGAGAATATTCTCTTTCAGTTGACACTTCAGTTTGACTAGTTGAGTTGAGTTTAGATGTTGCATTGGGATCATCACCACGCTAATTTGAATTTGCCTTGGTATCATCACTAGAGTGGCGCATTAGCCTTGATTCCTTGAGTTAACTCCTCACTACTCTCTGTTCAGTCAGTTAACTGAAGACTAGTTGACTAGTTAACTCAACTAGGTGGCAGTTCACTCGCGTAACTGCCTGAGAGACTAGAATAGGTGGCAGTTCACTCCCGTAACTGCTGGTGTGTGTCTAGATCACTCTAGACCACCACTATGGTGCATTGGTTATCCTCCAATGCAATCTCATTATTTACTCATGTATCCTATATCTACTGTAAATTATTCACTCTTTGAGTGTGGACTAACGGTTAATGAGAATTCTTCCATTCTTTCTCTCCTTCTTCTTATTTCTCCTATTCTCTCTGCAAATGTGTCTATTATTGTTTATATATATATATTCTGTGCAGTTTCAACACATTTACATGGTATCAGAGCTGACAGATTGCTAAGCAAAAGATACACCAAATTATTTTTGCAGATATTGAAGATTGAAGAACGCAGAAAACATGGAATTTATGTTTTACTCACTGATAATACTTCTCACGCCTCATAACTATTTGGAGTGGAAGCCAGAGATTATACTTCTTCTCAGAAGTAGAGACGTATACCAAATAACCATGGCAATAGAAGTAGAGCCCGATTCCGCCAATGAGAAAAATGACTTTCTCAATAGACAAGATATGGCCATAGGATTTATCTACTTGTCTATTTCTCCATAAATTCTCCACCAAGTATGTGATGTAACAAAACAATTCACTCCAAATGAATTATGGACCAGATTCAAGGATCTATTTGGGAATAAATAAGATTGTGAAGATTGCATGCAGGGGATTGGAAAGATAGAGCCAGAAAAGAAGCCAACAGAAAATCAAGCCTCTTATTATGAAGAGTCTTCTACAAGATTTTTTGCACAAATTTGTACTCCAATAATTGAATATGATGTCTACTCCATTTCATATTTGTTTTCTGAAATTCATGTAGAATATATATGGCATGCATCTCAGCAGTCACATGTAGACACTTTTGCATGCACCATGCATGCATCTCAGGATACGAAAAGAGAGCCGCGCAAATCATACTCCATTATGATATTTTATGAGCACAATTTTTAGAAACAAATTTGATATTGGAATTCCTCTCGAGAAAATATCCAATTTCAAAAAACAAATCATTTGAAATGGAGTCCGGAAAGTGAAGTTATGATCATTTTAAAATCAACAAAATTTCAGTGTTTTTCCGGAAACGGCCGCACGGCTTTCAAAATTTCATCCAAACTTTATTTGGATATTCTTCATTATAAGAAGATAAAGTGGATATGTTTGGACAACTCAATGGTGCATATACTTCATCAGATCCATGTAGACATCTACATCTTCAACAAAATCTTCAACGAGCACAAACTTGCACAGTTGCAAGTTCTTCTTGGAGTGAAGGACAAGGTTGCTTAGCAACTGCTNGTGGGTTTCCCATGAGGTTTTCCCTCTTTCCTCATTTATTTCAGTGTATTTTTTGTACTTGGATACCTAACATGGCCTCGTTGTCGGGACCCAATCTTTGTTTTCACCATAGTGATGTTCAGGGGGGGTGTTGGAGTTACTTCACACATGCCTAGGATTTATTTTTCCTAAAGTTACTCCTTGTTTATTAGTCATAATTAGTCATTATCCAGAATCCTATTAGGGGAGAATATTCTCTTTCAGTTGACACTTCCGTTTGACTAGTTGAGTTGAGTTTAGATGTTGCATTGGGATCATGACCATGCTAATTCGACCTTGCATTGGTATCATCACCAGAGTGGCGCATTAGCCTTGATTTCCTGAGTTAACTCCTCACCACTCTCTGTTCAGTCAGTTAACTGAGGACTAGTTGACTAGTTAACTCAACTAGGTGGCAATTCACTCGCATAACTACCTGAGAGACTAGAATAGGTGGCAGTTCACTCCCATAACTGTTGGTGTGTGTCCATATCACTCTAGACCACCATTATGGCGCATCGGTTATCCTCCAGGGTGAACTCATTATTTAATCATGTATCCTATATCTATTGTAAATTATTCACTCTTTGAGTGTGGAATAACGGTTAATGAGAATTCTTCCATTCTTTCTCTCCTTCTTCTTCTTTCTCCAATTCTCTATGCAAATGTGTGTATTATTTTTTAGCTAGATCTATTCTATGCAGGTTCAACACATTTAAAAATGTCACCATTATGAGAGGATGAAACACTATCCTCCAACGTGTCTCTATTAAATATCAATTGTAACTAGATACCACTTGTCATGCTCGAACATTGTCACATGAATGATTCATTTAATATCCATTCTACAATTTAGGAAGAATCCATAAGATGGCATCCCTTGGCAGCTCGAATTCGATTAATTTTCCTTCATTGTCATAGAACTTTTTAGCCTCTATAAACATTGGAGACCTACACCATATTGCTTTTCTTTAATTTTGTGCGTTTTTTCACACCTCTTAAAATTTTTGGTGAGACATGTTTTGTCTAGTGTGCTCCTTTAAAAACCTTGGAATGTTGTGCACCATACAAACTTTATTTTTCACAAAACTTTGGTGAGAAATTTTTGTATATCACATTCAAAAACTTTTGGTAAGATATGTTGCTCCTTTTTAAATTTCAGTGCGATATGACACTTTAGATTTTATGACAAAGCCCACTTCAGTTTATAGTTCAAATGTCACTTGATGAAGTGCATATAAGGGGTTAAGTAGTGCATTTTGGTTGAGGGTTAATTGGTTTTATTAAAAAAAGGGTTCTCCTTAGTCATGCATTGATAACACCTTAGGAAAAAAATGATGTCACCTTTGGATCTTCCTTTACTCTAGTTGGTGTTGATGTTTTTGTGGAAGCTTCTAGCTTTAGACCAATTGGTTATGGATCTGGACCCAATTGATTGTGGTTTGGAAAAATTATTGTTTTCCCATATGATATCTGATTGAGCTATTGTCTTTTACAATGCATAAAGGATAGGTAGGGATTTCCTATGAGTGGTCATACAACCCCACTCAAGATCACTACAAAAACTTGCATAAGTGATGAGGATCATTTGATGAGAAATCCTTAGTGCATGTTCATACACTTTTGGACCTTGAATTTGGATTCAATTAGTTGTGTTAGGTCTGCAATCCTACAGAACCTATGGTAGGTCTGCTTTGGAGGTAAACAAATCACTCTAAATAGTACCCACAATTATGTGCAAAATAATTTTTTAATAGAATCTTGGGCTCCATTCTTACCGATGCTTTTCCCGAATTTGGTTTTGTCAACTCTTTTGACATCTGGTTTATACATGTTTTCAAGATGCCAACTAAAATTGGGGTTATCCATCATTAGCTAAAATATTTTATCCTGTGAAAACAACCAATTAGCATTTGGAGAACTTGGTTGAAGTGTCAATTCTTTCTGAAAAACAATTCAAAGCCATCATATGCCTTGCATATGCTACAATCAACCTAGTTGACAGTATATGGCACTTTTATGGGTCAATATTAGTCAAAGAACCAAGAGGTGCAAAAACACATGAAAATGGACACATGTGACAAGAACCACTTTGTGATCTATAAACAAACACAAGAAGATTACCACCATACTTAATCATGACTGCAACATGAGGTGGAACGAAACAATAGGAAATCGAATAAGAATCACCCATTCAAACAACAAACACTTAGTGATTAAAAAACCAAGAGAACAAGGTTAAGGGAGGAAGCAATTGAAAGATTTTATTTGAAAAAAAAATTAGGAGGGGCCCAAGCTAGTGGACTTGGGGAGTTTTTGAGGCCTCAACACAAGGGTTGAACATTCTCAAATCAAAGAGGATGAAAAAAATCATAGTAATTAGAGTCTCTACAATCATAATTCACCAAATGTGAAACCAATTCATCTCTTGAAATACAAGTATATCTAGAGTGATCCAAAGAATTCAAAGGGTAATGAGAAGCTATGAATCTATTGAGTACTACTAGGCTATGAGGGATTTTAATGACTTGGTGGACTCCATGGAAAATCAAGGGGTCTCTTTAAATTGTGGAATGACGAGTCTAAATGGAAGGGTTCCTTCCTTAGTTTATCATACATGAGTTGTCACCTTACAAACTTTCGAATTGACACACAATTGAAGCTCAAGGACAAGTGGCATATCTCATTATGGCAGACAAGATGAGCATTGACATCGACTCCCGTCATCATGACCTCCCCCCCCCCCTATTTCTTTGAGCGTGACAGTGGGAGGGTCATTAAACAAAAAATCTTGTTATAGCACAACAAAGGTGGGATTTTGTTTATTGTTTCTTTTGGTTTTTGTAGGTATTCATCGTTGGTTGGTTTGCTCAAGCTCATCAAACCAATTTAGCTCGTTTTTCTTCTCATGATAAATAAGGCTTTGTGGCTTGGGCATGGTTTTATTTTCTCTATGTGAAGGGGTTTGTATTTAGTTTGTCTCTAATTTTGTGGCTGGTTTTCTTATCGGCTTCCTCCAAATTGGAATTTGTGTGGCTCTTTATTAGGCTTTGGCTATGATTCCTCTTCCATCTTTGCATCCAACATGGAGGAACATCGACATTCTAGTTGATGCATTATGTGTCAAATTTTTTATCTGCATCGGGTTTAGAGGAGGAGTATTCACCAAATTGAGGACCTTTGGGTATCCTTCACTCATTTCAGAAACATCATGACATCTTGGCTTGATTCTTAGAGAGCCAAGAATGCTAAATTAATAGTAATAGTGGCTTCTCAAAGCAAGCAAATATAAAAATTGGTCACAAACCATAACATGCTTTATGAATTGGTTGTGTCTTGCTAGGAGCTCTCACTCCCTACCCTCTTTTCTAAAGATTTACATTGAGTATCTCATAATAGCTATCAAAGATTAGGAAATAGTTCAACAAATTCATGGAGATATGTCATATGAAAATGTAGCTCTAAAGCTCAATCTTTACACATACAACAAACAAAAAGTACTTAGTGGACACGTTTTCTTTTAAGTTTAGGTTTCTCTATATGTTTGTAAGATAACTTTGTTGTTGGATCAATTTATTAAGCTTATTGATAGAACAATAAAAATTACTTAGCTAATAAACATTTTTTTTTAAATTTTAAATCTCCTTAATATCCAAATATCAAACTTATATATATAAACTCATTATACAATGTTCCCACAACTTTCTTTCATAAAATAATAACCATTTTATTTAAAAAAAAAATCCAATTAATTAAAAACATCAAAATCACAAAGCCACACTGTTGGAACACATCCACACACATGGGTATAATTGGAAAAGAAAAAATGATTTTTATAGTGGTAAAAGTTGCATTGCCTCAAAGTATTTATATATTTTAAGGAAAACTTAAAGGGAGCATACACAAAGACAAGTTAAGTTAAGTGTTCCTTACGTTGCTTTAAGTTAAGTGTTCCATAGTATGAGAAATCTTTATGATGCTCTATAAGTTTATGTTTTTTTTTTTTTCCATTTTTAATTTATAAAAAGATTGGAAAAGCTTATTATTTTTCATGGTGTAAATGTCATTTTATTTTAATGTTTATTATTCATCATTTATCATAGTAATAGTAATAATAATAATAATCTAATTTTAAGATTATGATCAAACTCATATCAAATTGGTATATAAGACTTTTTTGTTTGTAGTACAAAAGACTCTCTCCATACAATAATTTAATTACTAAACTCTATAAAGATATACATATCTAACAACATCCAAATTCTAACTTTCCATATACCTTTATATCATTTCTCAAATACAAAATAATATAAAATATTAAAAATATATCCATATTACAATTAAAAATAAATAAATTAAAATTAAAATTTATAATGAATTAGTTATTTTGGTTAATAATGAATATTAATTGATATTTCTTTAATTATTTTTCATAAAATAATTGTATTACTAAACGAATTTGTTTGAGTGTATACTTACAAACTAATTAATTATGATAGTTTATATAGAGTGTTTAAGTTTGTTAATAAATATTCTCCTTCTAATATTATAAACAAATGTAGTTGCATATTATGCTCTAAAAATGTTGAGAGAACATGTAAACAATTAAATATATAAACTTTAAACAATGCTGGTTGTTATATATAAATAAATGTAGTTGGATTTTATGCTTTACAAATGATGTTGAGAGAATATGTAAACAATTAAATATATAAACTTTAAACAATGTTTTTTTTTCAATAGAAAATTAGCTTAATTATATTAATGAAAATATAATTCGTTTATATTTTCTTAACTATACAAAGTCCATATCAAACTTAGTTCATAGACCATGTTCAAAAACTAAAAACTATCATAGCCCCAAAATAACTAAAAAGATCATCATAAATGAAAACCAGCACGTAGCCTGCAAAAAGAGATTCGAAACAGGGAAAAAAAACCCATTAAGCAGAAGTCACATGCCCCCAAAGGACCTCAAAGTGTTAACCCAACACCGCACGCCCCCAAAGGACCTCAAAGTGTTAACCAAAACACCGTACGCCCCCAGTGAGGACCTCAAAGCTCTGGCCCAAAACCTCTTCTTGCCAAGGAGGAAGCGGTCAAGAGAGTCCAGAAAAACCTAAGAGAAAACAAAACACCCGTCACAAACAAACCTCGAAAGTCGCCACCACCGCAAACTCTGTCGATAGCACACCACACACCAGGAGTCGAGCCACTAACACCAAACAAAAGCTTCCCTTGACCGACCCCGAACAGGAGACGACCGTTGACGACCCCCCAGATGATAATGCTTGTGCAACACAGGGTAAAAGCCGTTGACATGGATCGTTGCTCCTCCGCCCTGGAACTGCTTGAAACAGGAGACAACCGCTGACGACCCATCAGAAAGCTCGGCCCCGAAACGAAGACAACAGCCACATGTATTTGTTTTGCTTCGTAGACCTTCCCATCGCTGAGTCTCGCCCGTCGCAAAGCCCTCTCGCCCAGGTCTAGGCTCTCGCCCACGCTCACCGATCTTCCTAGAGATTCATTTATGATATCTAGGAAGTATATATATTTAATTAAAGTTGTTTATTTTAAATATAGTATATAATAATAATATTGGTTAAATATTTATAAATTAATGTAGATTTATTTTAATTTCATATTTAGTATGAATAAAGAGGAATTGAATTTCTCAATGTTATAAATTTTTTCTAAGTTGAAATAGATCCGAAGTATATATATATATATTCCTTTTGTGAATTCCATGTAAAAACAAAAGGAATTACACATCTTAAATTGTAAAATTGTAAAAGAATGATTTCATGTTAAATTGTAAAAGAATGTCTTTTGAGCAATAAATAACATATTAATGTTTATTTAAATTAATTTTTTTTATTAAATATGTGCTAAGTCTCTTTAATAACTAAAACATATAAAACTATAAAGTATCTTATTAATGTACACTCAAATGAAATCATTTTTAAAATGTCAAACACCTTCTCTCATACATATATATGAAAGGCAGGAGTTAAACTCAACCTTTTTAACAAGTCTGTCTTTGTTCACAAAACAAAATTCTATTGTAATTAGTTATTTTTTGAAAATTAGATAATTTAGATTTTCCACTAAGACTAAAACCCCAAAGAAAAATTTCCATCAATTATTAGTGATTAAACTCAACCTTTTTAACCAATCTATTTTTGTCCACAAAACAAAATTCTATTGTAATTAGTTATTTTTTGAAAATCAGATAATTTAGAAAGACTAAAACCCCAAAGAAAATTTTTCATCAATTATTTAAAACTATAACTTTCAATAAAGTTCCTACCAAATTAATTTTTTTTTTTTTATCTATAAACTCAAATTTAAATCTTAATTATTTAAATAACACCACTTCATCTCACCACCAATCACTCTTAATTATTTAAATAACAACACCTCATCTCACCACCAACCACTCTTTACTTTTGAACGACTCACAATAGAGCCATAGTATCTTGTAGTGATTCCTATACTTGTCGTTTTCTATGGCGTTCTTTTGGAAGGAGTAATAATTTGATGATTCCATGGGTGGGAGTGGGAATTGTTGGAGGGTACACACGTGTACTGATGCTTTATAAAAGGGTACTTAACATATCGGCCCTCATACAAACGCCAAGTGTGCTTATATTATGTACGGTTGGAGCCTATCACAAACATCGAGTATGCCCATGCAAGGGTACCCAACTCATCATATCTATCACATGCATCTACCTCATCATATCATAATGAATGGGTTCGTGACTTCATTCAAACAGTAGAGCAAATCATATTGACCATTGTTTTATTTATTTATTTAAAAAAGAAAGAAAGAAAGAGATGTGACATTTTAGTTAAAAAAATCCATTTGATATGATCATTTTAGTTTAAAATTTTTATTTAATTGATAAGAAGTTTTTAAAAAAAATTAAAATTACAAAACCATAAACTAGTATTGTAATGGTGGAATACATTATACAAACAAAATTATGGTAAAAATAAATAAATGTGCTTTATAATGATTAAACTTGCATTGCCTCAAAAGTATTTATATATTTTCATCGAGAGAAGTGAGGTGCTACACCTTGGTATGGAGGAGATGTTGTCATATTGACGTTACATTAGATAATGTAGTTTTTTTTTTAAATTATCTATTGTAAATTTTTCATTATTGTAAAAGAAAGCAGTTACACAAAAATTGTGGGTGGTCGACCACTTAGGAAACTTGACCAGACACAATACAATAGTTT
Organism: Picea engelmannii; assembly: GCA_009831015.1. Taxonomy (NCBI): domain Eukaryota; kingdom Viridiplantae; phylum Streptophyta; class Pinopsida; order Pinales; family Pinaceae; genus Picea; species Picea engelmannii. The sequence goes on from ML805860.1 coordinate 232,502, forward strand.
GAGTTGTCCATGACAGTTAAAAAGTTCAAAAAGAAGAAGTTGAGACCCTTTGCAAAACAAATTACATTGTAGACTGCCACTGCAAATGTGACAATTTTCCTTATAGTTAACAGTGCTATTGTCAATTGAGTTTAGCCTGAGTAGTTTGTGCTGAGGGGTGTTCCCCCCCCCCCAAGGTTCAATTCCTACAAGTGACATGTTGAGCGTTTAAATCAACAAGCTATCGAAAAAAGCCTCGGATTTCTACTAAATATGGTTTACCCCGAGTACCATCCTCGAAATGAGGGGAAGTGCTCGGTGGATTTCCCCAAGGTCTATTCCAAAGTAAAAAAAAAAAACACTAACAATGCTATCATAATTCCTAAGGCTAGCTTGAGGTGTGGTTATAGTCAGGCACCAATCTAAACTACATATCCAAAACCAAATCATAGAAAACAAAGAACCTTAAGAAGATGGACCAGGAGGAGCTCCAGGGGGAGGCTCATCTGCACCCGTGTACACATGACGCGGTGGAGCCACATCCACATTGGAGTTGAGAAAATGATCCATTTTCCTTCCAGGGCTGAGAATCTCCAAATGCAGGAATATTTTCGCATGGGCTTCATTCCTCTCATCCTGTACCTTTCCCATCATAGTATTTAGGAGCCAATACAAGTCGACCGTTTCGGTGTATAGGGTAGCACGTTCACTGTAAGAGCCAGGGTCTAGAATCCGTTGACCAATTTCTACATCCACAACATCATGGTCGACAAATTGACAGAGCACCCTAGCAACTGCCTCTGCAAGGTCCAATTCAACGCATATGTGTGGCGGGGTATGGGCTTCATATGTCTTGGTTGTAGGCAACACCACAGATTGAGTATGGCGGTCAAAAAATCCTCCTCTACGAATTCTGCCTCTCTGCTTATGACCACGACGAGGCATGGAAAAAAGAGGATCAGAACTGGTGGGAAATGCAAGAAAAGGTGACGGAGAGGCTGTCTGGATCAATGGTATTTGAGACAAAAGAGGCAGGCGTGGGAAAGGATTCTAGCAGGGTGATCCAGGTGGATATCGGTGGCCACCCACCTTTTCCAACTGGCTCAAAACAACTTTCTGGCAATTTTGGTAATTTACTATTTTTAGCAGTTTTTCGGGTCTTGAACTTCCGGAGCCATTTTGAGGCCCTAAACGACGTTTTTCTAGGCATCTACTGATCAAAATATATCATCACGATATTTTCGTCAACAATTTTATTCCTCAGATAGATCTTTCCAACGAGCTATCGTGCACCCCAAACAAAGATCGTATGCCAAAGTTACGCCCTCAGGAAGTTGATACACCAAACTACCCAAAACGGGGTCCACAAAACTGTTGGTTTTTCATCTTCCAGGGTTAGGGTTTTGGATTTTGTGTATTGTAAAAAAGGCCTTCAAAGCCTCATTGTAATCATCTTCTTGCGAATGAGCGCAGCGGTCACATCTCTTCTCAGAGATAAGCCGCCACCATTCCAACAAGCTTGTTTTCCGCTGCATTTTACAGTTTCAGCTTATTTCCTTATTGAATAGAAAACCAGTTTTACTGTATCTTTGTTATTCTATGTTAAGCATCTGTTTATAATTTGTAGTCATTTTGTTCTGCTCATAAAATCCGGATCACAGGGGGAATGGAGAGTAGGATGAGTCACAATATAACAAACACGATGAAACTAGAGATAATAAAACCCCCCGCATCGAAAATCATCCATATTTAATGCCAAATGCACAAACTTGCAATGGATATTAAGAGTCGTAATGGTGTCAGATGAAATCATTACTGCACTTGAAAGAATTGAAATCATACCCGAATGTGGAGGAATGGACCTTGAGTCGAGTGACTATAGACTTAAATGATTAATGATCATTCTGGCATGAGGGTGATGCGGTGTCAACCGTCCGAAGCCGCTTGCTACCAAGTGGATGGGATGGGTAGGATGACTCCCCATCATAGCTTCTCTTCCCTAACACCCGATCCAGGTAGTTACGTTAGATAATGTTATATTAAACATTAAGAAAAATTAAAGTACACTCAATTATAAAAAATAACATTAAAAAAACAAAACCATCTCAATTAAAAAAAAACAATTGCACACACCTTTACATATTACAAACATATATACGTATCTACATATGCACATGACAACATATAAAACACTAAACCATTTGGTATAAAAACTTAATGTAAGTGGGGCCATTGCTACTCAAGGGGGAAGCAATTATCTATGTGGCCATCAAGGCCATGTAAAAAATGGTCTTGACAATAGTAATTTTTGAGCCATGACTTTCTAGCACATTTTCAAGGATTTCCCATGCATTTTTGGGGGCAACTATACCCAATGCTCTTGGAGAGGTGGAAGAAGATTGTAACTTGTCTATCTAGGTGGAATCAAGTGGTTACAGAAGGGATTTAAGGATGATGAGACCTCAGTCACTTGTAGCTCTTGGATTCCACCTAACAATTGTGAAGCCCCATAAGGAATTGGAGGGAAATGTGAGATTGTCACCACGTCTCATTGCCATTGTTGTTGTTGCATCCTTGGTAAAAATGAGAAGCATAAGAAAAGGCATTCACAAGTGTGAAAGGGATATAGAGGAGGCCATGCACATGGTAACCATTTTGGTGATGGAATGAAATTGATGGAAGAAGATTGTTGACCAAAATAATTTTGAACAAAACATGACCATAAACAAGCATGTTGTAGAAGTGGGGAACATGACCCAAGGCTTCAGGATTAGGAGCAAGAACCATGAGCATCTATGATCATCCTATAGGGTAAGAAACTATGAGTCTTGACATCGTTGGACCCCTTATCCAACATGTGGTGTGCATTGCAACCCACATCAATTTCCCTCTAGGCATTAGCCCTCTTACTAATACTAGTGCATCAACCTCCTCAAATGACTCTACTGGTTGTTCGAGAGAATATCAAAGTAGCATGGTGATCTAGGTGGTTTCTTTTGTGGATTCCCATAATGGGCCTTAATTGATATTTCCTTCAGTACTTTTTATAGAATATTTTCTCTACTAAACCAATTGATTCAGGTATATACCTACAAACTAATTAAATAGGATAGTCTAGATAGATTGTTTAATTTTTTAGTAGATATTTTCCTTTTGGTACTATAAATAAGTCTAGCTCCATTTTGTGTGTAAGAATGTT
>ML805860.1:250950-271854 GCA_009831015.1 Picea engelmannii
CAGGATGAATCAGATTCTTGTAATGCTTTGTGTTGAGAAGGTTAGGTAAGAATGTGAGTAGAAAGGTTGGGATGAGAAATATAGAATCTTATTTCTTGGTTTTTTCACCATGGTGGCCTCATAGCCTAGGTTGGTGGTGGTATACACTAGATGGTTGTGGTTCAATGGAAATTTTCTCTTACATGACCATTCTCTTGGACCAATTTTTTTTAAAAGATAAGTCTCATTTTTTTGTTTATGAATATGAAAAATTACTATTACTCCCAGTCATAAAAAAATTATGTGTTATGCATGCTATGTGTCATTTTTTTTTCCGATTTTGAATTTAAGTATACAAGGAAATGAAGGAAAATTTCATGACGCAAGAGAAGAAAATGATTTGGCTCATTTTGCGACGTCTATTTTGACGCAAAATTCTATCATCTATACTGATACCAAGTAATCTTTCTTTCTATGCAATCATCACCAACACTTTGGTAGTAGTTTTCAATAGTAACATTCTAACAAGAATTTGAGAGGAATTAGGACTTTAGAGCCTTTTCCATTATAAGACCTAAATAAAAATAAACTTCAAACATGATAATTCTTGGTGGATCTCCAGATGTTAGGGGAAGCTTCCAATGTCAAAGTGTGCATCAAGATAACATGAAGGGTTAATCAACAATTCACATGTATATACACATATTGAGTCACACTTTCCTGGTTTAAAAAATTTTAGACGTAAAATGCTAAAACATTACATTGTTTTTAAATTTTCAAGTGAAAAGTTTTGTTTTTAAAGTTTCAAGTTTCAAGTTTGGATAATATTTACCATGTTATTGCAAATACATTTCATATAAAAAAAGATCCATGTGCAGAGTAGGTTCATTTGCAGACTTTAAGTTTAGTGTGTGAAGCCTTTCTATAAAGGAAAACTCAAGCAACTCTAGTTCATTTTCATACAAAAAGTGAGATAGGGTTAGTCGATTCAATTAGCTTAGATATATATACTTTATAGATCTAGTTTCTTGGCATTTATTAAATTATTCTTTCTTATTTTGGCCTATAGGGTTTCTGAGGTTATTTTTTTAAATTTCTCCTATAGTAAATTAAGAAAAAGACCAAGCAATAATCCACCAACAACACAACTAATGAATCTCAATATGTAAAAAATGTGATCACGGTAATGGCTTTTCAAATTAAAAAAAAGTATGCACGATCACCTAAAAACATGAAAACCACAAATAAAAAAGTCCCTTTGATGCACAACTCGGTAATCGAATTTCACACTAGTGTAGTTTTTCACTGCATCTGTTAAATAGAACCTAGAAGTTGTCAATTCTTCTCCTCACATGTAATAAATGTTGCAACACCACATATAGACAAAACTGTAATGAACCATCGATTTCAAGTTGTAGATATGGATAACATCTAAATGAGATATATTTAGAGTAGGTAAAGGTAAAGAATAACCTAGTAACATACGAGGCAATTATCACTCCTTTCCATCCACTCGAGGATACATGCAAGATGAAAATGGTGTTCACATTTTGTAAGTATCTTGGGATTCTCCTTATTGTATCCAGCCATAAGATATCAATTTAAAATATTAATTAATGTCACGTTTAAAGTTTACGGATGAATGATAAAAACTTGATCCTCCCATAAAGGAGAGGACCTAATTTCAAAACAACCAGAAAAACATGGAGCTTCTTGTCATAAATAGAAAAAGCCAAGACTGAATGCAACTTAATCATGACTACATGAAGGAATTAACTAGTCTATTTAAAGAAATGAACAATTTATTTAGGTGATCAAAACTGGAAGAATGCCAAATCCCGCTGCCGTGATTGGATTTTGAGGGTTTCATTCTATAAGAAAGCCAAAGTTCGAAACTCGCAGTAGTCGGGAGGAGACACCCAAAAAAATCCATCCATGTTAAGGGTTGGTGTGGACTAGGCCAAGTGCGATCATTGGGTGATTTTGATGGCTTAGATGCCCCTGGGTTGTGGGTTCTTAGACCACAGGCTAGTCCCGCAGGTCACGGACATGCTAGCAAACAAAAGAAAGATCAGAAATGGAAGAATGTACTAAAAATTGGAGGCAAAAAAAAAAGATGGCTACAATGAAGTATTGAACCCAAAACAAGAATAAAATAAGCTATATATCTTTTGCAGGTCATCCTTGATTTTCCTGATATCAAGAACAAAGGCATAGTGGTATCCATTAAACTTTCACCAACCCTTCAAATAGTTATGCCAAGCCAAGAAAGCAAGCAAAACCTCACTACACAAGCCAAAATAAATAGGATATTAATCCTACATAAAACTGGGCCACAACCCAACCACAGATGAAAAAGAAAGGGATTGCCCTTCGTGATAAATCTCATGGACCCCTCACTCACCCCATAAATCCTTTATTCTGCATCTTCTCTGCTTTATAAAACATGAATTGTTGTAATGTTTTAGTGATTAATTGTTTCTTTTTCACTGTTTAGGGTCTCGATATTATGAACTACAGCTCTGTCAATAATTTCCTTGGGCCCTTGTTAACTTTTCTACACTCTTTCTTCTCATTGTCATTCTGACTTTTATGACTTCTATAACCATCCTCTAGATCAAACAAGACTTTAATCCAAGACACAACTCACAATTTCTAATTCCTCATCTACAAATGAAACATTTTTGTTGAAAAGCCTAATTCAACCAACCTTCATAGCAGAAATAGGTCTCATTGAAAGTCAAGTTTATGAAGGCCATAACATCCTTAGTGTGGAGCCTATGAAAAATATCTACACGTGATATCTCAATAATCTAGAGTAGATAAATTACTTAGCTTTACTTCCTCTTAGGAAGGAAGTAAATAAAAGGCCTGGAAATCTCACATGGTGAGATAATCCACATCTATAAAGATGGCCAGCAATATGATTATGCCACATTAGTTTCTAACAGATTACATGAAAAGTTGTGGAGGCTTAAAACACATCATTGGAGTCTATTTTAGGAATTCATACATTGTTTCAGTCATCTTACATCAGCATGGCAATATCATGTCAACGTTGGATAATGGATATATGCAGTTTCAAGTGCCTTGGTGGTTCTCATCTATCACCAAGTTAGCAAAACCATTTTTATCTTACCAACTATTATCCACGAGGAAGATTGTATTGAAAAACTAAGGATAAGACCCCAAAAGAACTCCATCCTCAGTCACTAGGTTTCTTGCAGGCACCTGCAATTGGTTCAAGAAAATCATTGCTATATTTAGTTGTTTAACTACCAGGGAAATATTGCCATGTTACCAAAAAACCTATTCCGTTGGATACTGGAAAACTAGATTATTTGTTCACTAATTTGCAATCAACAACTCTCATGAAAGATGTAGTAGTCATTCACCTATCCAATGAATTTGAATGGAAATTTAATGGATAGGATTGGAGTAATTCCTATTGCTTCAGATATTAGGAGGGAGTATAGATTAGGATGTATCCTCTGTAAACCTTTAAGACCAGACAAAAACTTGGGGAATCACCATGGAAAATTCATATGTATGGAAAACATACACACTAAATGACCTAGAGCCAAACAGGCTCACAAGACTCCTATATAGATAGCAAATTTGAGCAAGGAAGATGGATCTGACAAAGGTGAAGGTTCTCACCAGGCTTGTTAGTGACATGACCTTTGCAAAGAATTTTGAACCAGAATTATTTTGGGCAAGAATCCCTAGAAACTAACAGAGGTAGTGGCTGTAAAGAAACCATATGACTTTGCATGTAAATCTGAAATCAATCTTCATGTATGAATCAATCCTGGCACAATAGCTTAGAGGCAACAAATATAGGAGTTTTAATCATAGAAATTCATCCCCACCTCAAAAAATAACAAGAAAAGGTTTTTTAGGTAGAAGACAATGATGATGATGGATGAGGGTAAAGGTTAATCACATAAGGCCATTTTTTAGAAAAAATGGCCCTAAGGATTGAGACTAAGAAATAAAGAAATTATATTAATTTCCACAATATACTAGCAACACCAAGAAAAGCTACACAAAATTAAGTAAGAACTACAGCTTATAGTTTCATGCCTTTCATCAATTTGGTCACATGTAATTAAGCTTTCCAAAAATGCAACCCTGATTATTACTCGAACACTAGTTCTTTTCTAAATACAATTTCAATTCCCAATGATCATATTCCCCCCTTCCCACCTATAAATAGGAATACAAAAAACTAGAATTTCTATGGACCACTCCCCCTCCAAATTCTTCCTTACTACCATCTTAATATGTCAGTGCAACATTTTCCACGGAACAGACAGTGGGACATTTTTCTTCCTACACAAATCCAATAAGGTTATTACCCTCCTATGCATAAATGCCTTCATATACCTCTTTTTTTAATGATTTCACATGGTACAAAAGGGATGCCTGCTTCATTACATAAAGTTCAAGAACTTTGTTAACAATGGTTGACATATCCACAAACTATACTAACTGGATGCATAGAATGAAAACGTATTGTATGTTATTTCCATCTTCACCTCTAGATCAGAGATAGGTTCTAAAATTTATTTTGGGACTCTAAAGTGGACTGGTAGTCACTAAGATCTCTTCTTAAACATAAAACTCTTCATCAAAAATATTTTTTCCCCATGTTACCGCTCAAACTCTCACCCATTGTGTAAAATTACCAATCCAAAGGTGAAAATATAAGGGCAACTTGGAGGGACTATCCAATATCACCACAACAACCCACTCCCACTCTTTAGGTTGGTTCTTCTCCAACTCAAGGGTGTTTTCACTAAGTTAGGATTTCTAAAGCTTAGGAAATAAAGGGCTCAAGGTGAGATGAAGAGTGTCTTTAGCAAAACAAGTATTGCAGAATAGGTTTAAAAAAGAATGATGGGAGAATCAAGACTAGTCTCAAGTCTATTGGGCAAGTGGAGTCAAGAATCATTTACCAAGGGAAATAGCTATGGGATTGAAAGTGAACATATCCCTAATAAAGGATCTACAAAACATTTATCTTTCTGCCCACAAATATAGAAAATTACTTGTAGGAATTCTTGATGAGGAAAACCAACAATGCATGTATGAAGGTATGTATACAAATGGACAACATAAACATAGCAGCAAATTTGAATTAAGACAAAGAATGTTACATTATATTACCAGCCATAGACACAATGATAAATAAGAGGGAATGAGCCACAATTAAAGTCTTCTTAACAGGGGACCTATCTTCCCAATTAGGAATAGATGTTACCCATATCATTTCAGCCATTCAAACATCCTTGATGCAAGCGACCTCCAACATTAGTATTCAGCAATATAAATCCCAAGAACATATACCACAAAAGTAAAATTCTTCCATATTTCCATTTCCTTCAAGATATTCAACAACAACTCAAAGGGGAGAGCTCCCCAAATCCAACCATACATCAAATGGAGAGAAAAAACCCTTATATAGGTTTTAGCTCTATCTCCTCAACAATAAAGAAGTATATGTTTTCCTAGATCCATTAGTTCTCCAAGGAATAACAATAAAATATTCTTCTCAACCACCTCCTTACTAAAATTAGTACTAAGTTATTGAGATCCATATTCTTCTCCAAGAAGAAACAATAAAATATCCAAGGAAAAAAACACAATAATGCTCTTCATTCCATGGGAAGTGTAGGAGTCCTACATTCCGTTAGTTATAGTTAATGTCATCCATCATTTCCACCAATGATATCATTGTCATTGACTCTAACATTGTGGGAAGAACTCTAACATTAATTCTCTACATATTTCATGTTCTATTCTCCATTTCCAACCCAATATACCAATTTGGAAATTAACCAAAATCAACATCAAGAAGAGGAAAATTGTAGACTTTGGATGAAATATAGTGGTTGTAGGTGAGCATATAGGATAGGGAAGATAACAATTCATCATTCAGTATTCATTATATACTATTTATATCCTTGAGAGACAAACATAGTTCTTTTAAGAAATTCTTAGAAAGAATACAATAGATCAAGCTCTTTCTATTCACACTAAAGAGAACTAGAAAGAATAATAAATCTAAGGGACCATGAAGTACATAAAGTGAATATATTCCTTATTTTGCATGTTGTAGTGGAAGAGTGTTCCTTAGCTATCGCAGGATGAATCAGATTCTTGTAATGCTTTGTGTTGAGAAGGTTAGGTAAGAATGTGAGTAGAAAGGTTGGGATGAGAAATATAGAATCTTATTTCTTTTTTTTTCACCATGGTGGCCTCATAGCCTAGGTTGGTGGTGGTATCTACACTAGATGGTTGTGGTTCAATGGAAATTTTCTCTTACATGACCAATCTCTTGGACCAATTTTTGTTAAAAGATAAGTCTCATTTTTTGGTTTATAAATACGCAAAATTACTATTACTCCCAGTCATAAAAAAATTATGTGTTATGCATGCTATGTGTCATTTTATTTTTTCTGATTTTGAATTTAAGTATACAAGGAAATGAAGGAGAGTTTCATGACACAAGAGAAGAAAATGATTTACAACTTTTCGAAAATGTGTTTTGGATCGTGGAGGTGATCACCCTTCAAACCTGCATTTTTCAAAGACATTAAAAGGTTAAATGACTGAATAATAGCTAAACATCTATGACCACCCATATTTCTCGATTATGTCATCGCTCTATGATTTCAATGTTCAACTTGTTACATCCACATTCTCAATCAAGGTATTTAGCATGTTTGTGCATGGAAACAATTTCTCTTTGTATCCCACCTTATGGAATCACAAGACCTTAACATTGAAATCCTTGGGTTCCTGTCCTTGGCTTATTTTTCTACTCACAATGATTTGTGGAAGGTTCAACATCATTGTACATATCATAGAGGAATAAATAAGTAGGCTTTGGGGCAATGTTGAGTAGCAACACCATGTCCATGAAACAATGAAAGAATGGTATTGCTCTTTGTCATGTGAGACACAATGAAACATGTCACAAGACTTTCAAAGTTGCATATATCATGTCACAAGATTTTGGAAGTTGCATCATTAAGAGAAGATGAAATTATCATTAAGTGTATAACAAAATTACATCCACAGATATATACAAGCCATAGAAATAGCCTTGTGTATATTATCAGCTATATAATGTACATCTAACTATCTTATAAAATTATTACATGACATCATGAATTTCTTTTAGTCTTCTTTTTTTCTTTCCAGTTCTTAAGCAAATCATCAATGTCCATGTCTTCATTTACAAGGTTCTCTTCAGAAGATGATGTTGTTTCAGTCCTTTCACGCTGAGTACATCTGGTCTCATACTCACGACGTGGATGCTATTGTGAGGGACCATCACCTAAAAAAATAAAAAATGTTAAATTTATATGGCCAATTTTTAAATATCATTGAAGTAGTTCATTGATATTAAAAAAAACTCTGCAATGTAATTATTTACCTGGTCCTCTAGTTGGCACCGTTGGAATGGCTGTCTGCCTATTCACCTGACATTCAGGTCAAGGATGATCATCTATGACATTCTCTTCCATTGAAACGTCAAAATTTATAAGTACAAAATTATTAAGTATATGATTAATATATAGACATTTTACCGTCGTGGGCCTCAGTCACAAGAACATCTTGGGGTTGCACCTCACTGCAATGGGGATGTTGGGGAGAACCATGATCTTTTGGATGCATTTCATTATCAACACTTTGTTTTTCAGTACTAATGGTTTCATTGATCGTGCTTCTCCCTTGATTAAAACAAAGTAAGACATTAAATTATGGACGATATCAAACATTTACGTATTTTATAAGTAATGAAAGGTTAATGTGGATTGATTTTTATTTACCTTATCCCACAAATTGGATCTTGGGGTCTACCCCATGCTTTTCCTATGATCAACCACAGTTTTATAATCGCACTTGTAACCAAGTTGGAGGTCTTCCAACATGGTTTCAGTTCCGAAGTCGTTGCCCTGCAATGGATAAGGGTATGATTTTTTTAATGTTTTTGGCTGCAATTACCTTAAAGTTGTAAGGTGATACAAATAATATTCTTAATATGTTTGGGTACTTACGATTCGTGACTATAACCTTGAGTAGCCGTCCTGGCCTAGATTGTGTTGGCCATGTTTGGCAATCCTTTATTTGGTTGCCTTCGAAGTGTCAGACAACCTATCATCAAAATTTTCAAATATGTTATATATAACCACACTTTTATTTAGATCTAAAGAAAAATAAAGATAGTATTGAATTCAAAAAATTGTAATTTACCTTGGTGTACCAGTTATTTGTTCTCCTGATTTTTTCAAAATCTTCTCTTTTGCATCATCAATGATCGCCTTCCACTCCCTCTATGGAATTGAGGGAGGATGCTCATACCTAGGATTTCTTGCGAAGCTTCGTCTATAAACATCCCATGTATATTTTAAATATTCACCCACTGCAGATGTGACCGCTTTTGTATTGAACGTGTCTACACCAAAGAGGCCTTCAAGATAATCCATAAGTTCATTTTTGAGGTTGGAATTCTGGAAATTCCACCTCATGTGTAAGGTTTCCCCAAAAATAGACAAGGCCTTGCCCTCTACGTGCCTATAAAAAAGGTCGTTTACTACACACAAAAAGATATGATCATTAATTTAAAATTAATAATCTAGATGATTTCTGTATGAGGACAACATTAAACGATTAAAATATAAATTAAAACTACTTGGAATTTTCGAGCATATTTTCATCGACATCATCATCAGGAATTGCAATATTGTGTCCTACGCCTAGATCATGGTCTTCTTCGTCTTCTTCATATGTCGACCCTCCATGATATTCCGGCTCTGTCTGATATTCTGTCGAATCATCTTCTTGATCTTCAATATCATATTCTTTCTGTAAATGACTATACTTAATTGGCCTTCCTCTTGGATCATATCTAACAACAAATGACCAATCCATTTCACTTGGAAAATTTGAGTAAAAGACTTGTTCACATTGGCTTGGAAAAACATAGCGATCATGTCCTCTTTCAAACATTCTTGTTTTAATCATTGGAAATCCATTGGCATGTTGAATAACAATTCCTTCCTCATCACGTTCATGCATTCGTAACCTATACGATTTGACATCAAACATAACTAATTTGAAGGAATTAAAGTCACACTCAAGTATATCGTTTAAATACCCATAGTATCTATTTTTAGATTCTCGGGGATGTTTGTCACTCCTAGAGGAAACATTAGTAACCTGGAATACTGCAGTTATCCCACTATCATAAGTTTTCCTTATTTCATCCAATTGTTTGATATGAAATTTACGACCATTGCACCACATAACCTTGTGGTGTTTCAATTGCAATATGTCAGATATGTAAAAGATGCATTGTCAATTAATAAATTAACATATATTTATATAACTTCGAAAGTATATGAAAAATACAATACATATGTAGTCACATTAGTATAATATAAAATAACTGAATAAAATGGGTGAAATTGCTTACTTGTCCATCTTTCAAACCACATGCTAGATCAATTTCTCTCTGCGTAACATTGGCATCTCCATTACGACGAGCTTCTCTAACCAATTTAGACAGTCATTGCCATGATAAAATACCTCCATTATGTTGTTTACATATTTCAATCCATACATTCATCTAGTCAAGATTGTTTGCAATGTATAAATGTAGTGCATCCTACTCTAGAGCAAATGAATAAAAAAAACATAATTCACCAATATTAAATATTAGTTATAACGTACAATATGCAGGTATTTATAAATATTTATAGTTTATGAAATAGATTATATTAATATATTAATGAGTATGATCATATACACAAAAACTAAACTTTATATGTATTGTTAATATAAATTTTCATAATTATTAATATATTACCTCTCATTTTTTTCATTCTACCTTTCCCCAATAGATGCTCCTGATCTTCAAATTTTTTGATGGAGTTCACATCCCAGATGAGATCCACTGCATGCATAGTTGGCACTGCTAATTTAGGAAGATACTGACTAATATACACCATAGATTGATATACCATATATCCCTCCACCATAGAACCCACATGACGTGCTCTTTGTCTAACCAACTCCTTCAATGATTTCAAGTGCCTCTCCACCATCCACATTGACCTTGTGTGAACATGTCCACAAATTTTAATCTCCTCAACTTGGTGTATGAGGTAGTGTTCTTGTGCATTGAAAAATGTAGGAGGTATATACTTTTTCATTTCACACATTAGACGAGGAATTTCTCTCTTTCAATACTTTATATCATCTTCATGGATTTATTTCAATGAAAACCATCTACATGAGATCGTGACACAAGAAAATAACATGTTTCAACATAACATGATATAACATATTACATTACATTACAAGTAAAACACGTGTCATTAAGTAGAACAATAATTTGAAAGAACATTTTTCATATAAATCACAACTACGTCTTACCTCATGTATTTTCCAAGATCATATATAACTTGTTTGACGTTTTTGTCAAATTCGTTTGGGAGAGATAGTAGTAGAACATACTGTAACAACAAAATGAATCGTTATTTGTTTCGACCAAAGTAGACAAGCNTCTATAAGGCCAATATATATAAATATGTATACCAAAATTATTACCTTAATGAAGGTATGCCAATCATGTGTTTTTACCCCACCAAATTCACCTTTCTTCGTTAAGATATTTTTATGTTTGAAGCAAAACCCGTGGGAAATTTAATTCTTTGAATGACCTCTCTTACATCATTGCTTTGTTGCTCTGTTAATAACCATGGAAGGTTATTTAGGTCTAGTACTCCATATGATCTATTTGAATATCGGATCACACTTCACATTACATGATTAGCTTCCTGAATGTTAGTACAAATTTTGACAATTTTGTCTTTGTCCCTCCTACCATCTATGATTCACCATAACGTTTCAGTCACATTCTTCCCGATATTCATTGTATCAAACAAATGAGCTATTTTTAGCTCCTCATAGTAGGGCAAGCTCATGAATTGAGCGGGATAAGATTTCATTCCTCGTGGAAGCCCATTATTAATACCTTCATGATGATTGCAACCTTCATGAAGCACAAAAGAAATCACAAAAATAATTATCAAATACGGTAAAATAAATTCAATGATTAAAATAAACATTCAAAACATTACACGATCTATGATACATTATTAAATTGAGTACCTTGACGATTTATATTATATTCCAACCTCCATAAGTGAGGTGTCATTCTTCGTGGTTTTAAGCCAGTCTCTTTTTTCCCATTGAAAAGATGTTTTTCAGTAGTACGATACCTATGGTTCTTAGGAAGAAGGTGCCTATACTCATCAAACACCATCTTTCCTAAACTTTTTGAATGACGATACTTCATCTTAGGGCCACAAGTTGGACATGCAAATTTACTCTTTGTTTGAAGACCTGCAACAAATGGATTAATGTCAATTATATGATGAGATTATTTAAAAAGTATACATACACCATGATAACATTAAAATATTATATAGTATTAAAGAGAAATATTATAATTCTTATGCATACCACAAAAATGTGTTAGTCCAGGGGCATCATGAATTGTCCATAAAATTATTCCACGAAATTTAAATTTCTTCTCCCCAATTGGCTTACATATGTCATACATTGTGATGCCAGCCCATAAATTTAGTAGCTCGTTGATAAGAGGCTCAATATATACATTCATATCTTTAACCTGGTACTTACCTAATTGTTTGAAATTACACATAATTACTAAATGAATGATATCATGTAATATATATAATTAAGTAAATAAACAAAATATATTATGCAAAAATTGAAACAAATGAAAATGTTAAATTCAAAAGATTAATGTAAACAAATACCTAGAACAATCATTGTCAGTATTATGTGCTCCCTCTTTATTGACATCTGACGCAAGTCACCCTCAGCAGCAACCCGCTCACACTAGGACCTTCTTCGTCTCAGGCCCGAAGAGTCAAAGAACTCTTCCAACTCCTCTCGGGAGTTCTCACTACCCACAACACTCCTTTCTGACCTCCCTCCAAAATCGGGAAATCGAAATTTGCGATTTCGCGAGTCCCGTGAGCATAGTTCACATGCAACCCAATACCCCAAACCCCGATGATCAAAGAGTCAACGGCTTCGTTCTTATCGGGGATTTCCCTATCAGGAAATTGACACCTACAATACTGCGATTCACATACATGGTGAGTTCCCGAATCCCGAAATCCGATGGCACGTGTGCTGCCTCCCTGCCACGTCACCTTCTCTCTTCGCTATATCGGGAATCGCAGGATCGCAATTTCAAAGGTCGCGATACTTGTGTTTTTGGAAAACCCTGAATTCCGAACCCCGAGTCCTAGGGATCTCACGCCACGTGTCCCTGTATGATCGGCGGCTCCGATTAATTCGGGAAATCTCTCCTCGCGATTTCAAAGGGTATGGAATTCTTGTCTACACAAACCCTGATATGCCAATATGCGATGGCTATGGGTTCTTCCTGCGCCCAAGAGTTAAATTACTCGCTACTTCTCCACGATCTGACGGTCTGCAGGACTTCACGATTCTCCACAGCGATCCCTAGCCGTCGATTCTCCTCCTTGAGGATTTATCCTTCTCCAAAGCTCCGTTTCTGTTCAAGCCCCTCCTGGGTCCTTCTCCTACGGTATCAAGAAGGAACTATTCCTCCTGAGCTTGTAGGCTTTGATTCCCTCAGAGACCTTTCGCACACTCTATGTGCTCGACCTTCAACGGTTCTCTAAGAGTCGAATTCTTTCAGGTCCTGTGCACTAACAGCCACAGTAGCCCCTATTCTCCCCTGATCTGGCTAACTGCTGAGATTTCAACTCCGGCCTGCACTTCTCCCGCACGCTCTAATAACCCAATTCAACTTCTGGGTAGATGAGAATAAGAGTTTAACTATCTAGCCTCATCAACGCACTCTATGCGGATGAATTCCACTGCACTCTGTGCAAGAATCCCCTGGCTTAGACAGAGAAACAATTGAAACTCATTCTCCTCTTTCTCACAGATTTCTAATCAACTATGAAATCACATACGCAGCATATCAAAGAAAACGTATGACAAAAAACAAACATACATAAGCATAATATCAACACAGAGAAACAACACAAACCATGAAAGTGAATCAAAGACTTCCTTCTATTAATTCAATCTGTACATGGGTTTTCTTCACCAGTTCTCTGCTCTGCTCTTCTCTTGATCCTGTTGAATAATTGCTAATGTTACAATGTACAAAGGAGGGTGCCTATATTTCGTTTTCCCTCTCGAATTCTACAACTATCAAATCTACAATAAATTCCTATCTAACAGCATTAAAACTATTAAATGCCTCAGCTACCTAAGGATGTGAGCTTAAAGGCTCACTGTCCATTTACAATATACATAGTGCGCTCCTTATGAATGCCTTCATCTAAAGGGCGGCGCAACAACTTGCCAAAGAATTTCAAAATTTGTGTGCTGGCGCTATCTAGTTGTTTCCTCTAAATGTGTTGGCTCGCTTGATGAGTGAGTGATGCTCCTGCATCATACTCCTCGGCTCAAAAATTTTCATGGGCTCCTGTCCATGAGCTCCTGCACGGTGTGTCCATGCTTTTGTATCACTGCTTCAGTCTCCCAGCTGGCATCTTCCACTGGGTGATTCTTCCATTTCACCAGGTATTCAAAATACTGCTTCCTTCTGGTCTTTTTTCCCACTCACTTGTCCAGTATGCACTCCATCTGCGGTTTCTGTGCAACTGGTAATTGTTTCTGCCACCGGACCACTGGTTCCTCAGTTCCAGTGCCTGCTTCTCCAGCACTGTATGGGTATAAATCCGAAACATTGAATATCGGAGATATCCCGATGCCCCCTGGCAACTCAATTTCATATGCATTCTCCCCGAATTTCTTCAGGACTTTGCATGGCCCAATCTTCTTCATCTTGAGCTTGTTATATGTTCCCCTTGGGAACCTTTCTTTCCTTAAGTGTGCCAGAACCATATCCCCAACTTCAAACTGAAGTTGTCTCTTCTGCTGATTGGATCTGCGCTTATACTCCTGATTTGAGTCCTGCAACCGCTGCTTCACCTTCGTGTGAAGTTATCTCATGGATTCAACAAACTCTTCAGTGCTCGTGCTGCTAGTCGAAGCCGGTTCTGAATCCCCGAGCTCAGATACTCCCCTCGGCTGTGTCCCATACAAAATCTAGAATGGGCTTTTTCCTGTACTCCGATTCATCGAATCATTGTATGCGAACTCTGCTTGTGGTAATATTTGATCCCAACTGCTGTGGTGCTCTGTCACCAAGCTTCTCAATAGATCCCCCAGACTTCTGTTCACCACCTCTGTTTTCCCATCCGTCTGAGGATGGTAAGCTGAACTAAACGCTAAGTTAGTTCCCAGCTTCTTCCATAGAGTCCTCCAAAAATGACCTATGAATTTGGTATCCCTGTCCGAGACTATACTTCTCGGCAATCCATGCAGTCTGATGATTTCTTTAAAAAACAAGTTTGTGATGTGTGTCGCATCACTGGTCTTCTGACACGGAATAAAATGCACCATCTTCGAAAACCTGTCCACCACCACGAAGATGGAATCAACACCTCTCTGCATTCTTGGCAACCCCAGAACAAAATCCATGCTGATCACCTCCCATGGCCTCTCGGGTATGGGAAAAGGCTGATAAAAACCGACGTTCTGCTTCTGGGCCTTCGAATGTTGACATATCCGACACTTGTCAACAAAACTCTTTACCTCTGCTCGCATGCCTGACCAATAATACGATTCACTCAGCTTGGTGAATGTTTTGTCATGTCCAAAATGACCTGCTAAGCCTCCATTGTGCTTCTCCTTCACCAAATTCTCCCTCATGGAGCAATTCGGAATGCACAGCTGATTGCCTCTAAAAAACAACCCTTCCTGGATCATGAAATCTATCCATGGGCTCCGATCCCTGAGAACTGGATTCTCAGCTGCCTCGTACGCTTCTCCGAAGTCTGCATCTCTGGCATACATGTCCTTCAGATTTTCAAAACCCAAGGTTTTGACTCTGAACTCCTGCAGCAATAAACATTTCCTGCTCAAAGCATCAACCACTTTGTTAGCAGTTCCTGAAATGTGTTTGATTACAAATGTAAAATTTTGCATGTACTCTACCCTTTGCATGCTTCTGGTTCAACTTCTCTTATTGACTTACAGACTGCAATGCATGGTTATCGCTGTACAAAACAAATTCTTTGGGTATCAAGTAATGCCTCCATTTTTTCAATGCCTGTATGATGGCATAAAACTCCTTATCATACGTGGAGTATTTCAGCTTTGCATCATCCAGTTTCTCGCTGAAATATGCCACTGGCCTGTCATCCTGACTCAAGACCCCTCTTACGACATATCCGCTTGCATCACATTTCAATTGAAATGTCTTCTGGAAATCAGGCAACACCAGAATTGGTTGCTCTGTTATCTTCCGCTTCAACAGATTGAAGCTCCTCTCAGCCTCTGCTGTCCAATGAAAAACTTTATGCCACTTCTTCACCATGTCCATCATCGCTGCACTAATTCCACTGAAATTCCGAATGAATTTTCTGTAGAAACTAGCCAAACCATGGAAGCTCCTCACCTCGAAAACATTTCTCGATGATGGCCAATTCTTGATCACTTCCACCTTTTCAGGATCCATTTTCAACTCATTCGCCGAAATCACAAATCCCAAATAAATGAGTTCTGTCTGCATGAAGGAACACTTCTTCATGTTGATCAGCAGCTTCTCCTGCTGTAGCTTCCTCATCACAATGGCTAAATGTTTCAAATGTTCAACTTTGGTCTTGCTGAAAATCAATATGTCATCCAGATATACGACCACAAATTTTCCAATGAATTCCCTCAGGACTTCATTCATCAGCCTCATGAATGTGCTCGACGCGTTTGTCAAACCAAATGACATGACCAACCATTCGTACAAACCCTCATTTGTTTTGAATGTTGTCTTCCATTCATCACCCTCTCTCATGCGAATCTGATGATATCCGCTCTTCAGATCAATCTTTGAAAAATAATTTGCCCCACTTAGGAAATCCATCAGATCATCCATCCTCGGCAGTGGAAATATATATCTGATGGTGATTTTATTTATCGCTCTGGAGTCTGTACACATCCTCTAGCCTCCATCCTTCTTCGGACTTAGTACTATTGGAACAACACACAGACTCAGGATCTCTCTGACCAATCCTTTATCCAACAGATCCTGTACCTTCCTTTTGACTTCCTCATTTTCTTGTGGTGTCAACCTGTATGCTACCTTATTCGGAAGACTTTCTCCAGGTATGAGGTCAATATGGTGACTCACACTCCTCATCGATGGCAACGAACGAGGTAGTTCGTCCACGATGATATCAACGAACTCTCCCAACAGTTCCTGAATCTTGTCTGGTAGGTCATCCACTCTGGTGCTTGTTAGGACAATTATTGGCTTCCTAACAACAGAGAATTGTGGATCTTCGTTCTTCTCCATCTCTGTGAGAAGTTCTTTCCTGCTCATGAGAAGTATTGTGCTGTTTACTTCCGGCTTCACTTCCTTATCCTTTATCGGAACCAATTTATGGGTTCTCCCATCCTTTTCCAAAGTGTATGTGTTCATCCTTCCATCATGAACTACATTTCGGTCATACTGCCATGGTCTACCCAACAATATATGACATACATCAATGGGAATGACATCACACAGAATCTCATCATGGTAATTCCCAATCTTGAATTTAACTAAGCATCGTTTAGTGACACTTACCCGGTGTCCTTTCTTTAACCACGAGACTTTATATGGACTCGGGTGCTTAGTTGTTTCCAGATTCAACTTTTCCACCATCTCGGATGAAACGAGATTATTGGTGCTCCCACTGTCAACTATGACCTTGCATTTCATGTCCTTGGCTGTACAAGCCGTTCTGAATAGTTTGCTCCTCTGCACTGAGCTTTCCACCTCTTTCTCAGGTGTCAAAAGGATTTTATGTATTCCTAGTGATCTTCCGCTGTCTACATCTTCATTCTCAGCATCACGCCTCTACGCCTCAGTGATGTGAGTTTCTCCTCTGTCCACTTTCCTGTCTGGAAAATCAACAGATTTGTGTCCATCCTTTGCACATGTAAAACATGTGATGATTCCTCCTCGTCCTCTTCCCCTACCTCTGGTACGAGGAAAATTGTTTGCGTTAGCATAACCGCCACCCTACTCTGTATGCTGCCTCCTTGGCTCAACATATTGCTGCCTCTGTGAGGTCCCACTTCTTTCAAGTTTACCCTGAGGTTTCTTCCACTCCTCCTTGGGATTCTGGAATTTTTCCTGGGCGATTGCCTTGCCTCTTGGCTGACTCCTGCCTCGCCCTCGCTGTCCTTGCTTGCGGCTCAGCTTCTCTTCGGCTTTTAGATCCATCTGGTACGCATCCTCAACTGTTTGGATGGTAACCATGCTCAATTCATCTTGAATGTCATACCTCAGACCATTCAGATACCTCGCCACCTTTTCATCATCGCTCCCCCGATGACCTGCTCTGATGTTGATTCTGTAAAACTCCTCGGTGTATTCCTTCACCGTCATCAGCTTCTGTCTCATGCTCTGCATTCGCCTGAATAGAGTGATCTGATAATCTCTGGGGATGAATTTCGCTTTCATCTTCGCGATCATCCTGTCCCAGCTTTTGATCTTCTGTTTTCCTTTGGAACGTATGTCCGCCTGCAGCTCATCCCACCATAAGGCTGCATGTCCTTTCAACTTAGTAACAACATGCCTTATCTTCTTGTCTTCTTCGATATCTTCGTAATCAAAGTAGGTGTCAAGAGCTCGGATCTAATCCAGCAACTCTTCTACATCCAGGCTTCCCTCGTAGACGAGAATGTCCATCTTGGTCTTAGAACTCATTCGGGCGATGGATTTTATCAATCGCTCCATTGAGGCGTCCTCTTCTGTGACCTCTTCTGCATGTCCAGCTTCCTCTTCCACCTCGAAATCACTGAACTCTCCAGCACCGACTCCGTGTCTCTATGCTGTCTCCATCTCCTCAAGCCTTGCTCGGAGATCTCTCATTTGGCACTCCATTTCTGGATTCCCTGTTGGCCTTCCTCTCCTTCGGGCATCCCTGTCTTCTTGATCAGGTGACTGCCTTTCTCTTCAAGGTGGCATGATGGATCTCTATCTCTGCTACAGAAAGAAAAGATGCTCCCACTCTGATACCACTCTGACGCAAGTCACCCTCAGCGACAACCTGCTCACACCAGGACCTTCTTCATCTCAGGCCCGAAGAGTCAAAGAACTCTTCCAACTCCTCTCAGGAGTTCTCACTACCCACAACACTCCTTTCTGACCTCCCTCCAAAATCGAGAAATCAGAATTTGCGATTTCGCGAGTCTCGTGAGCACAGTTCACATGCAACCCAATACCCCAAACCCCGATGGTCAAAGAGTCAACGGCTTCGTTCTTATCAGGGATTTCCCTATCGGGAAATCGACACCTACGATACTGCGATTCACATACATGGTGAGTTCCCGAATCCCGAAATCCGATGGCACGTGCGCTGCCTCCCTTCCACGTCACCTTCTCTCTCCATTATATCGGGAATCGCGGGATCACGATTTCAAAGGTCGCGATACTTGTGTTTTTGGAAAACCCTGAATGCCGAACCCCGAGTCCTAGGGATCTCACACCACGTATCCCTCTATGATCGGCGGTTCAGGAAATTTCTCCTCACAATTTCAAAGGGTATGGAATTCTTGTCTACACAAACCCCGATATGCCGATATGCGATGGCTATGGGTTCTTCCTGCGCCCAAGATTTAAATTCCTCCTTACTTCTCCACGATCTGACAGTCTGCGGGACTTCACGATTCTCCACAATGATCCCTAGCCGTCGATTCTCCTCCTTGAGGATTTCTCCTGCTCCAAAGCTTTGTTTCTGTTCAAGCCCCTCCTGGGTCCTTATCCCACGGTATCAAGAAGGAACTATTCCTCCTGAGCTTGTAGGCTCTGATTCCCTCAGAGACCTTTCGCACACTCTATGTTCTCGACCTTCAATGGTTCTCTAAGAGTCGAATTCTTTCAGGTCCTGTGCACTAACAACCACAATAGCCCCTGTTCTCCCCTGCTCTAGCTAACTGCTAATATTTCAACTCCGGCTTGCACTTCTCTCGCACGCTCTAATAACTCAATTCAACTTCTGGGCAGATGAGAGTAAGAGTTTAACTATCTAGCCTCATCAACGCACTCTATGCGGATGAATTCCACTGCACTCTATGCAGGAATCCCCTGGCTTAGACAGAGAAACAATTGAAACTCATTCTCCTCTTTCTCACATATTTCTAATCAACTATGAAATCACATACACAACATATCAAAGCAAACGTATGACAGAAAGCAAACATACATGAGCATAATATCAACACAGAGAAACAACACAAACCATGAAAGTGAATCAAAGACTTCCTTCTATTAATTCAATCTGTACATGGGTGTTCTTCACCAGTTCTCTTCTCTGCTCTTCTCTTGCTCCTGTTGAATAATTTCTAATGTTACAATGTACAAAGGAGGGTGCCTATGTTCCGTTTGCCCTCTCGAATTCTACAACTATCAAATCTACAATAAATTCCTATCTAACAACATTAAAACTATTAAATGCCTTAGCTACCTAAGGATGTGAGCTTAAAGGCTCATGGTCCATTTACAATATACATAGTGCACTCCTTATGAATGCCTTCATCTAAAGGGCGGCGCAACAACTTTCCAAAGCATTTCAAAATTTGTGTGCTGGCGCTATCTAGTTGTTTCCTCTAAATGTGCTGGCTCACTTGATGAGTGAGCGATGCTCTTGCATCAACATCCAAGGAGGAATGTTATTGTTGATAACAAAAATAGGCCACACTCAGTAAATAGACCTAATCTCTTTGAATGGATTAGCACCGTCAGCTGTCAATGAAAGCCTAACATTACGAGGTTCATCTTTGAAATCTGCCCATTTTTCCTCAATTTCCCTAAATGTAGAACCATCGACAGGCATTCGAAGAACACCATCTTCACTTATGTTACATGTATGGTAATCCATAAATTGTGCTATGCTTTGACACTTGAAAAATTGTTGCAAATGTGGAATTATGGGAATATGACGAAGAACCTTTCAAGGCACCCTTTTTGTTACTTGATCGGTTCGATATCTACTGATAAGACATTGCAGACATTCTGCTTTCGAAGCATGTTGTCCATAAAATACATCTATAGTTTGATAATCCATTCCAATGTCTTTCATAATGGCATGAAAACCTCGATATGTGCGAGATAAAATATTTGACGATGGTAGCAAAAATTCACCTAACAATCTACAACATAACAAACAACTAGTTAATGTAAGAATATTAATCGTAAAAAATGCATTCTTATTTTACACATTAATTAACACTAAAAACAAATATAAAAAAATCAACATTTATGTATAGTATGAAATGAAACATATTACATACCTTAGTATCTGTGTCATACAAGTGTTTGAAAAATTATTCATAACCTTTAAGTTCACCAACAACAATGTAGCGGAGAGAAGATTTTCTCTTGATCATTCATAAAGTCGTTTATTTTCCTTTTCTAATAGAGGTTCATCATAAATACCAACATTTTCTCCATCCTCATCTGACTGTGAAAACAAATCTTGGATCATTTGATTTGACCCATCATCTTCTTCCATGGGATCATTAACCTGATTTGTCCCATCATCTTCTTCCATAAGATCCTCATTTGCTTGGTCATGATGATGTTCCTCAGCTTACAGAACATCATTTCTACTAATACTTGGTGCAATATTCCATGAAAAGTTAGAGGGAAACTCTAACTTTATAATTACAAACAATCATGCAAAATTAGTGTATACTATAACAAACATTCAAACAATA
>ML805860.1:274069-331795 GCA_009831015.1 Picea engelmannii
ATGATGGTCATTCATGGCTTTTTATAGCCAAGCTTTGAGCTATTGTGCAACCCCTTTTGAATGTGAAAAGGGGCTCTTTAGGGCACCCTTAGGTCTTTGACCAGTCTCCCCCCGTAGATTGAGCTCGGATTTGATGTCAAATCAAATTGGGAGCCGATCCAATAGTGGTTGGGAGGCCGACCAGCTTCATAAATGCGCCGTTTGGCAGGCGCGCGGGTTTTGTACTCCACAGCCGCGCATATGCGCCCGATGTACGAAGATATAGCGCGCATGCGCGCATTTTCCATGGGTGTGATGCGCTTTTTAATTTTTTAGCCAATTTTGTATAGTTTTGGCCCTTTTGTTGTGCTGTGGAGTTAATCCTTGTGCCATGAATGACTGTTTTTCTGTGCTGATGATGCGGAGTTCTTGTCGCCCTGTGCGGACGAAATTTCAGTGATAACACTATGTGTTTATCTGTAATAAATTACACACATTATTAGTAATTCTTATACTATACTTAAGATGGGAATCATAGTAATCAATACGAGCATGTGATATGTATTGGTATACACAACCTATACGTTGAATATGATAGTGAGCATTGATTATTATGATAGCTTAGTTATGGTTATTACTATGGATATTACACTCTTCTATGTATTATAGTTGTACCAATATTAGGTAATTACAGTGAAAGTCATGTAATACAATCTGACCTATATGAATAATTACACATAATACCTAAGGTTCAACATATCACTTCCAACTTACATTGGTTCCATATCAGTTATATATGAAATTCTTATTTCACATAATCTATGCCCTTTATATATATATTTAATGATCTATCCCTATCCAAGAAGATGGAACTCATATTTTTGTGATCATACCATACTCATACCTATTAACTTATGGTAATAGAAGTGATTCCTGGGATTTACTTGTGTTTCTACATATGATATACAAGGAGCTTTGTACACATATGATGTAATCTTATTGCCATTCACCTATATGTGGTAATGCGAATGCCCCTTTATTCCATATTCATTGCACTAATCGGGTACATACATCACACAATAGAAGTAAATAAGGCTATACAAGTATTACTAGTCCATGCTATTGGTTCATATGAGTATCATTTAAATGGAAATAATTCATGCAATGGTTGTATAACCTCTACCGCCAAATTACACTGGCTCCAGTAGTAGGTTTACTATTGAATAGGCATGAACATGGGAAAGCAATACGTCTAGTAACCTATAATGGCATCTTATTAGAGAAACAAGGAAATCACCTTTCCATATAGATCATACTAGTAACATGGTATCATTACTTATGAAGAGCTTACTTAACCCTATTGGATACGGTGCACCTAGTAATCCTTACATATATGGGAAGAGTACTACTACCATAGCTTATGAATCACACTACTTAATCGTCATAATGGTATTGAGACCAGTTCATCATGTATTTGGAACATAGGAATACAACGAATGGTAATCATTGAATATGATAGAATGATTGCAATAAGTGTACCAACATCATGGAGATTACAATGATTACTGGGAAGCTATGTGTAAATATAGGGAATATGATACTATTAATAGAAGGGATATAGTAGTAACTGCAACATATGGTAATCATAGCTATCAGGAATACAAGCTTACTAGTCTAATCAAGCTTACATGCTATCTTCATATTACAGAGCTTAAACATGTGATACAAGAACAACCATGATGATTGGTTATAGCTGGTCCATTACATATATACACAACTTGTACAAACTACATAATGGTTCATAAATAAGAAAGAATAGCTTGAATATCATGAATATAAGGGAGATAGTACTCAATTCACCTATAAGCAAAAAGGTCTCATATTATGATGGGAATACTACACTATATATTATGGATAAATAGTATATCTTAACTAAGTCGAGCAATTAGGCATATATAGTATCTATACTAGTATAACAACTTGGTATTGCTTTACCCTTTATATACCTTTTCTATCCTAAGTTGATGACTGGAATCATAGGTTATATCATAAGATAGTATGACTACCATTGATCCTTGGTTAGAGTTCTAGTATTAAAACCCTTGTAACCATTTTATATATGTAATGATTATACCAATATCTAAGATTTCAACATATATGGAACCATAAGCAACTAGTATCACAAGCACATATTACCTGTATAAACGAATAGGTGTTTCAAGCCCATTACTCTACTCATATTAGTAAAGATGGAATCACTTGTAATCATTGCATGTATTGGTTAGTTATGCACATTAATCTCATTGGACTAACTCTTATTAGTATACATATTAATCATAATAAATACTGTATAGATATGAGTACAAGCAGGAACACTATCAATAAGCAATGGGAAATGAAGCAGGAATCATCATATCACTTATATTACAAACAACTCTTAACTACATAGTATAGCTTATAACACATCTTCATTATGGAATCACATATGTAGAAGAAAACACCTTATGAACGTATACAAGTTGGTATAGCTTAGTACCAGTGCAATATGGATAAGTAACCTTTGTTCGTTCTGAATATCTATGGGATTGATACACCTTATCAGTTATCATGAGTATAAAGCTCGCTATTACTCATATTAAGACTGCATTAGAGATGGAATATGGATAATAAGTAACCCTTATTGTTCATAGGGTAGCATAACATAAGATTATCTATGTAACACCATTTTATGGAACAACTTATCTTTGTAATTGCTTACAACTTTAAGCTTGATAACACGTACATTAGTAGAAGCAACTTTATTCAACAAGGTTATGGGTATCCTATAGTGTTATATATGTAAGGGTTCCAGTGCAATACTAGTAATAAACCTCATTTTTACACAAGTATATGTAGTAACATAGTCTTACCGTATGAAATCAATGGTTAAAGACATCTAACTTACCTTATTTCCATAATATTGAATGCTAGTGTATCACCTGTAGTTAAGCTTGGAGTTACACTACTAGTATAAGCTCATATTACTCATAGCACTATGGATCCCATTGATCTAAGTATAATGGTATTAGAACTATCATTACCTATTGCCTCTTTTGACCTTACTGAGTGACCATATCAGCTGTATGAGCCTGTGAATGCAAGGATTAATGGGTGCACATATAAGCAATGGAAATACTAACACAACACAATACACATGTTACTCTGTATTCTTTGTTAATATGTCATTACTTATATCTAACATATACGTAGAGAAAGCAATGGAATTAGTATCATAATATAGGTGATAGTACTAGTGATTAGAATACACTTGAATACTATGAGCTCTTGATTGTTATCGTAACTATGTAGTGAATTGTTGCTAGTATTGATTACTGCTCTACTTGGATACTAAGTTGTTGTATATTATGGATAGTATGTAGTGAATACTTGCATGTTGATTACACATACTGTTGTTCTTGGATAGTAAGTTGCTCGATATTAATTATGGAACAACGTGAATCAATGTAATGTTAGTATTGAACCTTCTTGAGATAGCGATAACAAAGTACCCTGTATTATATGTGTATAAACATGTAACCAATGCTTATGAGCTATTACCATTGATGATCTATGCTTAACAAGCTGTGATTTCTCTGTGTTTCCTATTTTAGCTACTAGTTTTACATAAGCCTTATTATATCCATATTAAGTAGGATCAAACTAACTCTACTCACTCTACAGGTTATGCCCTATCTATTCCATATCTGTATTTGTATTACTCTATTACTGGTTGAATTGGAGTCATATCACTAATTAGGAGAATACATGGAGTTATCAGATCTGTTCTACTTATTCATACTGGTTTAATCTATCTCTATAAGCCAAGCCATATCACTCCATTCATATATGCTATCCCATTTATTATGGATGAATCATGATCTTTACCTAACCTAATTACAACTCAATAAAGGTCACGTTCCGAGTGCTTATATGTATTTACCAGATTCATTACCAGTGTTCTATGATAGTGACATAGCTTCTAGTGATTACATGTAACTAATGAAACTGGGTAGTACTCTTAACTTAGTTAAGATGATGAAGTTCACACATTGGAACCTATGCTATTAGATCTATATGTTTGTTACATGAATCAAACCTATTTGAATCAATACTAGTAAATAGCTCGGCATAAGCATAATGTAATTTTCATAATCTATACCTTACTTAGGATATTAGTAACAAGGAGCTTTGATATGTCTCTTTATATATATCCAACACTATGTTCATCCCTTACTCACCTGTATCCATGTTCGTCAGTCTGATACACATCCTGATATAGAAATCATTGGCATATAGGATAGTCATATTACCTTATATACGTAATTAACCTATACTATTCACTATTCATAGATTGGATTACCTTTATTCCATAATGATATTTGATTACTAGTATTATAGGTTTGAATCCATTAACTATAACAATGAGCATAGTTACTCCAATATGTTATGGTAATTGATTACATCTAATATGTAAGCCCAGTTTCACTTGTACTACTAATATTGGTGCCAATATGTTAGACTATCCTTATAGATCTATTAGTATTCTAGCTTATCATTGAAAGCTGTGATCACCTCATTATCTAGTTCCATGAGTGTTATTGTTAAAGATGACAAAGGTCATTAGATATAGCTCATTGTCATAAAGGCAATCAACGTTCAATATAATGGATGTTTCATTGTCATCATTCTTCATTTCCATCTATAGAATATTTTTCAGAACTCTCTTGAAATGTCATGGCACTTCCAATCAAAAATGTCATCTTGCATCAACCTCGCACAATGAGCAGTGAATGGGGCCAACGTTGAAATTTCTTCAAACTGTGCATGTATGTGTTGAAATTTAACATGGTTAGACTAGACACATGCCTTGACAGTATGAGAGGGTTTAAAGACTCAAGGATGTCTGATGTCCCAACATAATCTTTAAGATTGTCCATGTTTGCAAAAACATTCATAATGGGTGTCTCATTGTCATCATTCGTTGTTTCCATATGTAGAATATTTGTTGGAACTATCTTGAAATTTCATGGAACTTCCAATTTGCCCACCACAAATGTTATGCACCAACCCCACATAGTGAGCAGTGAATGGGGCCAATGTTGAAATTTATTCAATATATGCCTGTATGCATCAAAATTTGACATGGTTAGACTAGACACATGCCTTAATGACGGTACGGGAGGGTTTCAAGACTTAAGGATGTCTGATGTCCCCACATAATATTTGAGATCGTCCACATTTGCATCAACGTTCATCATGTTGCACCTCTCATTGTCATCATTTGTCATTCCCTTCTATAGAATCATTGTCGGAACTATCTTGAAATTTGAGATGAAACTTCCAATACACCCATCACAAATTTCTTCCACTGAACCCACACAGTGAGCAATGAATGGGGCCAACGTTGAAATTTTTTCAATTTGTTCCTGTATGCATTGAAATTTGACATGGTTAGACTAGATAGTTCCCTTGATGGTATGTGAGGGT
This sequence comes from Picea engelmannii, assembly GCA_009831015.1. Lineage (NCBI taxonomy): Eukaryota > Viridiplantae > Streptophyta > Pinopsida > Pinales > Pinaceae > Picea > Picea engelmannii. Next base: position 279,575 of record ML805860.1, read on the forward strand.
TTCAAGACTTAAGGATGTTTGATGTCCCCGCATAATATTTGAGATCGTCCATGTTTGCATCAACGTTCAATATAATGGATGTCTCATTGTCACCATTCGTTATTTCCATCTATATAATCTTTGTCGTAACTCTCTTGAAATGTCATGGCACTTCCAATACACCCATCACCAATGTCATCTTGCATCAACCTCACATAGTGAGCAGTGAATGGGGACAATGTTGAAATTTCTTCAAATTGTACATGTATGCGTCGAAATTTGACATGGTTAGACTAGAAACATGCCTTGATGGTATGGGAGGGTTTCAAGACTCAAGGATGTCTGATGTCCCCACATAATATTTGATATCATCCGTGTTTGCATCAACGTTCATAATGGATGTCTCATTGTCATCATTCATCGTTTCCATATGTATAATCTTTGTTGGAACTCTCTTGAAATGTCATGGAACTTCCAATTCACCCACCACAAATGTCATGAACCGACCCCACATAGTGAGCAATGAATGGGGCCAATGTTGAAATTTCTTCATATGTTCTTGTATGCATCAAAATTTGACATAGTTAGACTAGACACATGCCTTGATAGTATGTGAGGGTTTCAAGACTCAAGGATGTATGATGTCCCCACATAATATTTGAGATCATCCACATTTTCATCAACGTTCATCATGCACGTATCATTGTCAATGTTTGTCATTCCCTTCTATAGAATTGTTGTTGGAACTATCTTGAAATTTGACATGGAACAAACTATCCATGTCAAATTTCAGTGCATGTCATATGTGAACAAAGTATCCATGTCAAATTTCGGTGCATACATAAACATTTTTTAAAAATTTCAACGTTGGACCCATTCACAAGTCATTGTTTCCCATCATGTACTGTAGCCCTAGTACAATGTCTTTTAATATTTGTTTCCTTTAAAATTCGATCGAGAAAAATAAAATGAAATGAGGACAAGATGAGACGATATATAGAGTGGTTATATGAGTGATATTTGAGTATAAAGATGAATGAATGAACTTCTCTTGGTTTTGAGAATAATTGATTCTCTACTAAACAAGGCCAACCATGTAAGGTGGAAGCTCATATGGCCCCTCCCCCCCCTCACATCACTCTCAATTCCCCAATACCCAATATATAAAACATAAAATAAACAAAAGAAACATAGTAATCATGCATAGAAACTACCAAAGCAAAAATGAAATAAAACTTAAAAACATGTAATTAACCCACATAAAAAATTATTTAAAGAGAATAATTCATACACATTAACATATCTAGTTACATACCTCATCGACCAACACAACATTTGTATCATCCTTATTCTGTATCTTGTTATTGATCATCCAACTCGACATCTGTATCAACATCCGGTTTAGAAACAATGTTGAAAGGATTGATGATATCATCATCATTATGAATTTCATTTTCGAGCATATCTTCATTGAAATCATCATCAAGAACTGGCACATTGTATCCTATTCCTGGTTCATTTTCTCTGTCTTCTTCATCTATCGACTTGTATTCTTCCTATTCTATATCTACATCATCTTATTATTCAATATCATCTTCTTCATCTACAATATACTTTACTGGCCTTCCTCTTGGATCATATCTAACAACAAATGACCAATCCCTCTTACCTGGAACCTTTGAGTAAAAGACTTGTTCACATTTACTTGGAAAAACATAGCAATCATTTTTTTTTTCAAAAACCGTTGTTTTAATCATCAGAAATCCATTGGCATGTTGAATAACAATTATTTTCTCATCATGTTCATGCATTCGTAACCTATACCATTTACATCGAACAAAACTCATTTGAAGGAATTAAAGTCACACTCAATTAAATCATTCAATATCCCATAGTATATATTTTTAGATTCTCGAAGACGTCTGTCACTCCTAGAGGAAACATTAGTGACCTGGAATACTGCAGTTATCCCACTATCAAAAATTTTTCTGATTTCATCCAACTATGTGATGCTAAATTTATGACCATTCCACCGCATAGCCTTGTAGTGTTTCAATTGCAATATGCCAGACATGTAAAAGATTCATTGACAATTAATAATAAACAAATTTATATAACTTGGAAAGTATAATATGAAAAAAACACACCTACAATCACATTAATATAATATAAAATAACTGAATAAAATTGGTGAATTTGCTTTCCTTTCCATCTTTCAAACAATATGCTAAATCTATTTCCCTCTGTGTAACATTAGAATCTCCATTACAACGAGCTTCTCTAACCAATTCATACAATTATTTCCATGATAACCTACGACCATGACGTTCTTTACATCTATCAATCCATACCTTCATCCAGTCAAGATTGTTTGCAATGTATAAATTTATTGCATCCCAATCTTGAGCAACTGACCGAACAAAAAATCACAATTCACCAATATTAAATATTATTTATAACCATGATAAATATTAATAAATGATGAAATAATAAATATTAAATGAGTATGATCATATACACAAAAAATGAAAAAAATTATATTTATTAAAAATATCCACAATTTAATTACCTCTCACTTTCTTCATTGTAGCTTTCCCCAACAACTGCTCCCTTTCAATTTTTTTGATGGAGTTCACATCCCAAATGCAATCCATTGCATGCATAGCTTGTGCTGCTAATTTAGGAAGATATTGAATAATATACACCATGGATTCATATACCATATATCCCTCCACCATAGAACCCTCAGGATGTGCTCTTTGTCTAACCAAAGCCTTCAATGATTTCAAGTGCATCTCCACCATCCACATTGAACTTGTGTGTACAGGTCCACACATTTCAATCTTCTCAACTTGGTGTATGAGGTAGTGTTCTTGTGCATTGAAAAATGTTGGAGGTAGATACTTTTTCATTTCACACATTAGACGAGGAATTTCTCTCTTCCAATACTTTATATCATCTTCATGGATTTATTTCAATGACAACCATCTACAGATCATGACACAAGAAAATAACATGTTTCAACAAAACATATAAATACATATTACATTACAAGTAAAACACATGTCATTAAGTACAACAAAAAAATGATTTTTTTTTGCCATATATATTGCAGCTACTTACCTCATGTATTTTCCAAGATCATATATAACTTGTTTGACGCTGTTGTCAAAGTCGTTTGGGAGAGATGGAGGTAGAACATACTGTAACAATAAAAACGAATCGTTACTTGTTCAAAACTAGACAAAAAATTAAAAATCTCAAAAAATGTATACGACCAATATATAAATATGAATACTAAAATGATTAATTACCTTAATGAAGGTATGCCAATCATGTGTTTTTACCCCACCAAATTCACCTTTCTTTGTTAAGATATTCTTTATGTTTGAACAAAAACCTGTGGGAAATTTAATTTTTTGAATGACCTCTTTTACACCATTTCTTTGTTTCTATGTTAATAACCATGGAAGGTTATTTTGGTCTCCATCGTTATTTGATTGGATAACACTTTGCATTGCATGATTGGCTTCCCGAATGTCATTACAAATTTTGACAATTTTTTCTTTATCCCTCTTGCCATCTATGATTCACCATAACATTTTTGTCACATTCTTCCCGATATGCATTGTATCAAATAAATGAACTATTTTTAGGTCCTTATAGTAAGGAAACCTCATGAATTGAGTGGGATAACATTTCATTCCGCGTGGAATCCCATTATTACTACCTTCACAATGACGACATTGATGAAGCATAAAAAAAATCAGAACACTATTTATCAAATGCGGTAAAATAAAATGAATAATTAAAATAAATTTCAAAACATGATTCCATTTATGATACATAAACAAAATGCATAACTAGAGGACTAATTCTGTCATATGCCAACTTCCATAGGCGAGGTTTCATTCTTTGTGGTTTTAGTCCAGTCTCTTGTTTCCCATTGAATTTTTTTTTTTAGTAGTACGATACTTATGGTTCTTAGAGAGGAAGTGTATATACTCATCAAACACCTCCTTTCCTAAAATTTTTGACTGACGAGATTTCATCTTAGGACCACAAACTGTACATGCAAATTTACCCTTTGTTTGAAGACCTGCAACAGATGAATTAATGTGAATTATTAATATACAAAATGATTATTTAAACAACATGCATGATATATTCAATTAATTATATACTATTCAAGAGTGCAATATGGAATGTTACATACCACAAAAATGTGTTAGTCCTGGGGCATCATGAATTGTCCATAAAAGTATTCCACGACATTGAAATCTCTTCTTCCCAATTGGTTTACAAATGTCATACATAGTGATGGCCTCCCATAACTTTAGTATCTCATCGATAAGAGGCTCGATATACACATTCATATCTTTAACTTGGTACTTACCTAATTGTTTGAAATTACACGAAATTACTACCATGGTATGTATATATACGTAAATAAATAAATAAAAGATGTTATGCAAAAAAATACAAAAATTAAAAATTTAAATTCAAAAAATTAATGTAATGAAATACCTGGAATAATCATTGTCAACATTATGTGATCCCTCTTTATTGACATCCAAGGAGGAATGTTATTGTTGATAACAAAAATAGGCCACACTGAGTAAACAAACCGAAGCTCTCCAAATGGAGTAACACCATTAGTTGCCAATGAAAGCCTAACATTACGAGGTTCATCTGTAAATTCTGGCCATTTTGCAACAATTTCCTTAAATTCATAACCATTTGCAGGCATTCGAAGAACTCCATCTTCAATTCTCTTTCATGCATGATAATCCATAATCTATGCTATGATTTGGCACCTGAACAGTCACTGCAAATGTGGAATTATGGGAATATGTCGGAGAACCTTTCGAGGGACCTTTTTTGTTACTTGATCGGTTCTATATCTACTAATACCACATAGCAGGAATTATGTTTTCGATGTATGTTGTCCATAATATATGATATGATCATCAATACATGCATCTCTACTTTGATATTCCATTCCAATGTCTTTCATAATGACATGTAAATCTCGATATGTGCGAGGTAAAATATTTGACGAGGGTAACAAAAATTCACCTAACAATCTAAAACATAAAAAATAAATAGTTAATGTAAAGAATAGTAGTTGTAAATATTTCATTTTTATTTTACGAATTAATTAACACTAAAAAAAATGGGGAAAAGTCAACCTTTATGTAGATGTGATGAAACATATTACAAACCTTAGGATCTGTGTCATACAAGTGTTCGACAAATGATTCGTAACTTTCAAGTTCACCAACAACAATGTAGTGGAGAGAATATTTTCTCTTGACCCTTTATAAAGTCATTTATTTTCCTTTTCAATCAGAGGTTCATCATAAATACCATCATTGTTGTCCCCATGATCCTCATCTGGATGATCGAATAAGTCTTGGATCATTTGATTTGTCCCATAATCTTGAACTATGTTATTATTGTCATCTACTTCCATGGGATCATTAAATTGATCTTCATTATCTGCTTCAAGTTCTTCATCTTGTACTACAACATCATTTCTACTACTACTTGGTGCTTTGTGCATAAAGTTAGGGGGAAAATCTAACTTTACAATTACAAACAATCATGAAAAATTAGTGCTTGTATAAAAAAATATAAAATTTTGAGAATACAATAAATATTAAAACGAATAATGAATGTATATATAGCTAATTACCATGGGACGATATTCATTTGATCCCCCGTCCATGTGCCCATATTTTCTACAATGTTTTTTAGTTGTTTCTATTAAAACTCTTTCGGGACGTCTAGTAAAACAATTTTTGCAAGGGATATAACATTTACCATCACCCTTTTCACCCTCTTTAATTTTTTTCCCACCTCTAATGTTTTCTGACATTCTTCCCCACAAATATATACTGAAAAAAATACCTATTTTTTGTTTGCCAAGAAGACCGGCTTATACCCTTTTTGAAGTGTCGTTATTATAGAAAACTTCTCGCAACATCCGTAAAATGAAAAATATTTATAGATTTTATAACGTCACAATTCTGATGATAGTTGACCAACTCAAAGTTGACTTGGTCAAATACTAGGTGATTGTTGGGATGGAGAAAACCTAGTTTCCATAACGTCGCAAGTGCGACGAATATTTTACCAACCTCGCAAGAGAGATGAAAATCCAATGTCGTCGCAATAGTGACATCTTCCTACCTTCATCAAAATAACGACATGTGTTTGTAGTACATTGCAAGAGCAATGTTATCAGGCAATATGGAGAAAAAAAATTAAAATTTCCTCTATTTTTTGACAGTATGGCCAATTTTGTCCATAACGTCGCAAATAGAACGCCAAAATTTTTCCAATATGTACTAGTGATATATAAATACACAACTTGTAACCAAACTTGAAAATGGTACTTATCTGTTAATTGCAGTACACCAACTGCTTGCAGACCTTCCATGAACCTCCCAGCCTTAGACAACATTGCTCATCACTCTCAGCAGTGGGTCACCCCCAAGTTGGGATTAAACTCCACCGAGCAAGGGAATCCTAGGCTAGGCAGGGACAACAAGAATATTGCACAGTACAATAGAAAGGATTTCCTCCAAGGAGCCACTTACACCCACAAATCACAGACTCTCATTCCCCACATGCTTGTCCCACCCCAGGAGTGTACACCTTCACTGTCACACAATCCATCGACTACTACACTTCCCTTTCCTTGGGCTTCAACAATAGGTTGGATTAGGAATTCTAAAGATTTGTAGATGCTATTGGACTTCTACCAGGATATATGACTTCATCAACACACTCTCTCACCTAGAGAGAGTTGTTCACAAGCCTAACAACCCGCTTCTTGAATCTCGCTCCTCAACGCACGGTAAGGTGATGAGAGCAAAAGAAACTGAACATGGGGGAAAACGGTGACACATAAGCAACCCGAAGGGTGCAGGTTTAGTAAGATATCGGTTTGGGCTTGTGCAGAGGTTCAAGTGGTTGAGGTATTCAACAATGGGGAGTTGGATCACTGTATAACTGCTCAGTGCATGGGTGCCTGGGTGAAAAATGGGCTAACGGATGGTCATCCTGGTCAAAATGGTGAACATTTTTAGAATGCAGAATCCTCCGTTAGACAGAATGGTGAGTGAAAAATCATGAGGAAATATGGCCAGAATGATCATCTCACCCCCACAACAGTGTAAATTCCCACATAAATATGCATGTGACCTGGGTGACACTTGGCTCTCTAGGAGCATGTTTCTCTCCACTTGGAACAAGTTCCTCCCCCCTAAAGGAACTTAGGATAAATGGGTTTAATTCCCAACTTTAGTATTTTTCAGGAAATACATTATAATATTCCCTTGGGTTAATCCCTCAAGCTTATCCCCTCTTTCCTAGACTCACAACCCCATCCCTTTCCCTACTGAGTGGAGTTCAGTCCCCCACAACTCTTTCTTCATGGTTAGTCTACACACAATGGTGTTATTTATATTAATAATATTTGCATGATTACATATACAAAATCAGGCCCACTGGCCTTAGCATCTAGGTTCTTTAGCCTAATAAACATATAAGCCTACCAACTTATAATTACTTATCTCACTGGCCTACAAAACATGTTACATTCCTAATTACAACCAGGGTTTTTCCTTGGGATATCACAATCCCCTCCCCTTATTTTTTCACTTTCCTCAGTGCAACTCATTTACACAACATCAACAAGATTTTAAAAATCTTCAAAAAGATGCAGATATTCTTCCCACATAGCGTCTTCATGCTCCCATGTTGCGTCCTTAGGACTGTACCAGATCCACTGGACTTTTACAATCCCTATCGCTCAATTCCGAAGCTTCTTTCTTTTTTGGTCTAGTATGTGCACTAGATGTACATGAAGAGTGCTTTCTTTCTCCACCTGAATCACATTCCAATCAATAACATGATTAGCATCAGGTATATATTTCTTAAGCAATGAGACATGAAATACATTATGTATAGACATAGATGTAGACAATGCAAGCATATAAGCTACTGGTCCAATCCTCTCTAGGATTTCAAATGGCCCACAATATTTGACTGCCAACTTGGAATAGTTTCCCAACTTCAGGGAACTTCTGTTGGATTTCACCTTCAATAAAACATGATCACCCACTTTAAATTCCTTGTTAGTTCTATTCTTGTCAACATAGATTTTATGCCTATCTTGGGAAGCCTTCAAATTCTGTTTAATCTTCAACATTTTCTCTTCCATTTCCTTGAGAAACTTTGGCCCAACCACTGCCCTATCATTCGGGTTGTCCCAACTTACTGGGCTGTTGCAATTTCTTCCATAAAGTGATTCAAATGGGCTTATCTTCAGTGATGCTTGATGCCCATTGTTGTAGGAAAATTCTACTAAGTGTAGATAATATTCCCATTTAGATGGTTTTTCCATCACATACATCCTTAGCATATGCTCTATCACTTGGTTCACCCTTTCTATCTTCCCATGAGACTCATGATGATAAGTTATTCTAAATTTCAGATTTGTTCTGAACCCTTTGAATAATCCCTTCCAAAACTTTGAGGTAAACTTTGGGTCTCTGTCAGACACAATTGTCTTGGGTGTGTCATGCAGGCGTGCTACTTCCCTCATATAAATATCGACAACATTGGTTTCCTTGTGAGTAACCTTCATAGGAATGAAATGGGTAGCTTTAGTAAGCTTGTCCACCACCACCATGAATGCATCATGTTGATTGCTTGTTCTGGGAAATCCTGTGATGAAATCCATTTTCACCACTTCCCACTTCCACTGAGGAATGGGTAATGGCTGCAGTAACTCAGTTGGGTGTCTATGCTCAACCTTGAACCTTTGACATTCCAATAATTTAGCTATGTATTCAACAATCTTCCTCTTCATGCCTGGCCAATAATATTGTCTCTTGACTATTGAAACTGTTTTCTTATATCCTGGGTGTCCCGCATAAGGTACATTGTGCATTTCTTTTAAAATCACACTCCTCCATTCAAGAGAATTGGATACATAAACTCTGTTTCTATACAAGAGGATTCCATCAATTCCCAATTCATAATCTTCAACTTTCTGCTGCATTTTACCTTGCTGCAATTTTGTTACCAATTCCATGTACTACAAATCAAATTTTGTAGTCTCAGAAATTCTGCCTTTAATATTCGTCTGATACATACTAATGGATGTATCACACATTTCATGCACTCTCCTGCTGAGTGCATCAACCACCTTGTTCTCCTTTCCTTTGATGTGCTTGATATCAAAGTCATACTCACAGAGGAATTCCAACCATCTACTCTACCTAGCATTCAAAGTTGGTTGATCAAACAAATATTTCAAACCATTATGGTATGCCCTTATCTCAAACCTATTTCCCATGAGGTAGTGCCTCCACTTCTTCAAAGCGTGCACTATGGCTACCAACTCCAAATTATGAGTGGCATAGAGCCTTTCATGCTCTTTCAATTTTCCGGACTCGAAACATATCACAAATCTGTTCTGACTAAGGACTCCTCCAAGTCCTTCTTTGCACACATCTTTGCAAACCACCAAATCTTCATTCGGATCAACAATCCATAGAATTGGAGCACTGGTTAACAACTGCTTCAATTGTGGGAAGCTCATTTCACATTCGGTTGTCCATTGAAACTTCTTCCCCTTCTTTTGCAAGGAAGTGATGGGATGAGCTATTCTCGAAAACTCTGCAATGAACCTTTTGTAGTAGCCAGCTAGACCCAAGAAGGATCTAACTTTTGTCACATTATTAGGTTTTTTCCACCCTTTTATGGCCTCAATATTTTCAGGGTCCATTGTTATCCCTTCTTCAGATATGATATGCCCTAAATAGTGAATTTTGTTTTGATAAAATGAGAACTTTCTCAATTTGGCATACAACTGATGCTCTCTTAGCACTTGAAACACCATCCTCAAATGATTCTCATGCTCTTCTTCCAACTTGGGATATACAAGGATGTCATTTAAAAAGACAATGAAAAACTTGTCTAAATATTCTCAGAAAACACCATTCATTAAGAACATGAAAAAAAATGGTGCATTTGATAACCCAAATGACACCACTGTGAACTCATAATGACCATACCTTGTCCTGAAGGTGGTATTTATGTTGTCTTCCTCTCTAATCCTTTCCTGATGGTATCTTGAACTGAGATCTATCTTTGAAAATATCCTTGCATCCTTCCACTGATCGAAGAGATTATCAATCCTTGGTAGAGGATACTTGTTCTTTATAGTCACTTTGTTCAACTGTCTGAAATTGATGCACAATATCAATGTCCCATCTTTATTCTTCACGAACAAGACTGGGGCACCCCAAGGTGACACACTTGGGCATATATACCCCTTATTTAGAATCTCTTCAAGTTTCATTTGCAACTCCTTCAACCTTGGTGTACTCATTATGTAAGGAGTTTTTGATACTGGAGCTTCCACATGTATCAAATTTATAGAAAAATCAATATCTCTCTTTGGGGGTAGTCCTGGTACCTCCTTGAACACATATTCAAAATCTTCCAGGACTGCATGATCCTCCATATTTGGCACCTTATCCTTAGGTGCTCCTTCCATATGGGCTGCAAATATTTGACATCCCTTCCTGTAACACTTCTTTAGCTAAATTGTTGATATTTATCGGACAATAAATTCCCTAGGAATTCCATGGAATGCTCTCTGATTTCCTTCCTCATCTAGGAAAGTGAATTCCTTTTTATGGCAGTCTAAGATGGCATGGTTTTGGTCCAACCAATCCATACCAATTAGGAAATCATATGATCCCAAAGGAAATATTTTCAAATATTCCTTGGTACTCAGTCCATTCATGCTCAGTGGACATGATTTAACCAACTCAGAGAACCTTTCTCTTGGCTCCTATAGCCAGTTTCACCAGCCAAGATTTCCCATGCTTTCTTCTTGGAAATTGAAATCTTTCCACTACCTTAGGATATATATAGCTATGACTAGCCCCTGAATCTATTAAAATAGTAAAGGCATGGTTATTGATCATACCTTCAACTTCAATCATGTGTGATTGAAACTCATCTTGCTTGTTGTCCAGGGATGTATAGATACTTGGTACACTTCTTCCCATGTCCTCCATTGTTTCTGCTTGCTGAACATGGTGAAAAAATCTTACCTTGTCCTTTCTGTGAGGGAAATATCTATACTTGTAGTCTCCTTAAAGCCCCAACATTGCATAGGTGTCTTCCTTGGCCTTTTCCTTCCTACTTCAACCATCCTTGGCTCTCTCAAAACTGCCTTTCCTTGAGGACTATTTCTGAAAAATGGTGGCTTGTTTCCCTTCTGCCTCTGTTCCTTCTTGAACTTCCTCTTGTCTTCCCAGGCTTTTTGGAAAGTAGGCCTTTCTTTTTGCTGATCATATAAGAATTTTTCTCTCCTTATAGTTTCTTCCAGAGTCTTGGGATCATCATATTGGATTTTATCACTGATGAAAGATGGAAACCCACTCATATATCTCTGGATCTTGACTACCTCATCCTTAATGAATGGGACATACTTCAAAAACTCTAGAAATATCCTCTTGTATTCATCTATAGTCATGCTGCCCAGTTTAAGTTCAAAGAATTCTTTCATCTTCTGGTCATAGCATCTCTTGGGTAAGTACTTCTTTTCAAAAATTTCTTGAATTCCTTCCAAGTCATATTTTTCTCCCTGAGGCATTGTACTTGCACCAGTTGATCCCACCATATGGATGCCTTTCCTTTAATTTGGTAGATGGAAATTCTTCCCTCTGGATGAGAAGAATATTTTTGCAATTGGAAGTACTTCCTCATGCCTAGCATCCATGTCTCAGCATCTTCATCCTTCTTATTCTCTCCATCAAAAGTAGGAGGTTTGATATTATTCATTTCTCCTTTCAACTCATCCACCCCAAACCTCCTATGTTTCCTAACAAGGGATGGAAATGAGCTACTGTGTTCTCTCCTACGGGAATTCTTTTGGGAGTGTTGGTGATGTCTGCTACCACTCCTTGATCTTCCTTTCTTATCAGGGATCTCGTGACTTCCTGTTTTGTTGGAGACACTCTCCTTATCCAACTTGTTTTCAATCCTTTCCAGGCTCTGCATTAACTTCATATTATGGTCTTCCTCTTGCTCATTGGCTCTCTTAAGCCTTTCATTATCTGCCTGGTGAATTTGGACATATTTTTGCAAATTTTTAATGATTTTCATCATGCCCATGTCTGTATCTATTTCATCTCCATGCCCATTGGAGTTTGTTCCTTCAACTCCCAAATGGACATCCATTCCTCTAACTTCATCCTCCATAATATAAGCATCATGTGCCTTCATTTATTTTCACTATGTGACAAATCGGTTCGCTTCTGACAATTGATAACTCTGCAAAATGTGTAGTCAACTGAATTTTCTTAATATATTAGGCTTTAATAATTTTCCATAATAACATAAACAATCTGATTCAACAAAAGAATATAAGATTCCATTTTTTGTGATTCTTGGTCGATCAAGAACCACTCATGCTTCTATCTCTAATCCCTGCTCTGTTCTGAAATAATTTTCGGGCACGAGCCCCTTTTTTATTCATCCCTTAATTCGCATGTGACCACGACTTTGACCCAGTGCTAATGGTTGGGCACTTATCTGGAGTCTTGAAACTTCAGGGATATGGAGCTTTGGAGGTTTCCCCTTTTCTCACATCAAAAAAATCATATAGCTTTGGATTGCCAAACTCATGAAGGACGGTGGATCTATGGTCCACAATCCTTGTTTAGATCTACGATGGATAGGAGCTCCGAGACTCCGACTTCAATGGTTTCCAAAGAACATCACAACAAATCTCTCGGAGTGCCAAATTGGAAAAATCATGAAGTGGGGTGGATCAACGGTCCACGTCTTCCCAACATCCAACGACTGATATTTACTATGAAACTCTAGGCTTTGGGGCTTTAGGGCTACGAGACTTTGAAGCTTCGGGGCTTTGAAGCTTCGGGGATTTAGGACTTCGGAGATTTGGGACTCCAGGGCTTCGAAGGATTTCACATTTTCACACCCCAAAACTCCCAAACCGCAAATCTCCAAATACTTCCATGTCACCCCTGGTGGCACCATTACCTCACATTATTTCGGTGCTACGAAACTTTGGGGATTCCTTCCTCCCATTCCATCATGAACCATTTATTATAGAGTGTCAAGTCTTCAAACTTCATGATCTGGCGTCATGCCTCTACTGGGTTCAAGTTACCATGGGCCCAGTCTAGTTAAAATATTCACCAAGGTTTTAACTACTTTATGTATTCATCAGGGCCCCACTACCCATGCTCTAGAGGAGTGCCACATGGAAAAATACTAGAAGCAGACACATGGCCCAATCAGATGGGTGACACATGTCATGTTCTAATTGGCATTTCAATCTTCCAAAGGTTTTTAATTTAATGACACGTGGCACACATCCCATGTGTCCATGTCACTTTGAGTGACATCAACAAGCCACGTCACTTCGGAACTTCGGGCTTCACCAGTTTTTACACTTGCACACTCCAATTCTCCCGAATGCCAAACTCTCTAACTTTCTTACCTTCCAGGGTCCACATAGTACAACTGTCAACACTTACGGTGGTGGCACATGGTATGTCTAGGAATGTTCACATCACCATAGGTGACATCATCATGCCATGTTACTTAGGTTCTTTTTCTTTGGGACTTCAAGCTTCGGGGCTTCGGGAGATTCCACACCAGCACACTCCAATTCTCCTGAACGTCAAACTCCCAAACAAGTTGATATTCTAACACATGTTTCTTTCGACGAACGGTCCAGATTGACTCCGAACTTTGAGACTTCGGAGCTTCAGGAGATTCCACACCAACACACTCCAATTCTCCTGAACGTCGAACTCCAAATAATTATGATCTTCTGACATGTGTCTCCTTTAATGAAATGGTCTAGATGAACTCCAAACTTCGGGACTTCGGGGATTTTCTCCTTAGCACCCTCTATTTCTCCTGAATGCCAAATTCCTAAACAAGCCAATCTACTGACACGTGTCCCCTGTAATGAATAGTTTGGATTAATTTCAGACTTCGGTACTTCAAGATTTTTCACTCTAGAACACTCCATTTCTCTTGAAGTTCCGAACTTACGAACTGCTATGAGATATACGACTCACAACCACTTGCACACAGATCTGACAATTGAAATCCTCTTTTCATCTCTATGCTTTACCTTTTGTTCTTGACTGATATAATGGCTCTGATCTGTCTTCAGTCGATCCAATGGTCAAGTACTTATCCCCAAAAGTATGGTGTAGATCCACTCTAGGATTTCAGAACTTCGGGCTTCGACCCATTTTTATCTATAAAACATAAACTTTGCCAAATTCATGAATTCTGAAGGACTTGCAGGTTAACTCTAATGCACCTTTTCTAGACTTGACGGCTGGAAAAGTTGGCCCTTCCCTTGCATAGATCTTACGCCCCAACATCAAACCTTGCGGCCCAACACAATGATTGTTGTGGTTTCTTTCTCTATTGCAATTCTATAAGTTGTTATACCTCTTGAGCTTCATAACACAACAAATGTATTATATTGGTACCCATGAGTGCTCCTAACTCATATTTGTCTATTTTGACAACAATTCGCTCTGAAACCTTTGTTTCATTAACCACTTAGACGACCCATCCAGGCTCAATGTTGAAACCATGGCTCTGATACCAATTTGTAACATCCCCAACCACCAACAGGCCTTGAAACATCACTTCACAAACATCTCTCTTTTCTCTGATATGTATATATATAATGCAATTTTAACCAAACATAAACATTATGTTCATACACATATTCTTGCGGAAGCGACAATAACACATACAAATTTAATAGAAGATTTACGTTCTGCTATCACATAGAATAATGTAGAAATAATAGTAAAATCATACATGCAGTAATCACAGGAAAAACCCATAAATATAATAGCATATATAAATACACAAAATGTAACCAAACTTGTTAATTGCAGTACACCAACTGTGTGCAGACCTTCCATGAACCTCCCAGCCTTAGACCACACAAATCATCACTCTCAGCAGTGGATCAACCCCGAGCTGGGACTAAACTCCATCGGGCAAGGGATTCCTAGGCTAGGTAGGGAAAACAGGAAGATTTCACAGTACAAGATGAAGGATTTCCTCCAAGGAGCCACTTACACCCACAACTCACATAATCTCATTCCCCACATGCTTGTCCCACCCTAGGAGTGTATACCTTCACTGTCACACAGTCCATCGGCTTCTACACCTCCCTTTCCTTGGGATTCAACAATAGCCTGGATCATGAATTCTCAGAGCTCTGTAGCTCCTATTGTACTTCCTCAAAGAGAGCTCACTTCCTCAGAACACTCTCTCACCTAGAGAGATTTTCTCATAGGCCTGACAACCTGCTTCTTCACTCTCACTCCTCAGCACATGGTAAGGTGATGACAACAACATAAACTGAACATGAGGGAAAACGGTGAAACAAAAGAAAATTGTAGGGTGCAGGTTCAGTAAGATATTGGTTCGAGCTTGCGCAAAGGTTCAGGTGGTTGAGGCATTCATCAATGGTGGGTTGGCTCACTGCGCGATTGCTCAGTGCATGGGTGCGTGGGTGAAAAACGGGCTAATGGATGGCCAACCTGGTTAGAATGGTGAGCATTGTCAGAATGCAAAATCCTATGAGAGACGGAATGGTGAGTGCGAACTCGTGAGGAAATATGGCCAAAATTCTCATCGAACCCCCACAACGGTGGAAATTCCCACATAAATATGCATGTGTCCTGGGTGACACTTGGCTCTCCAAGAGCATGTTTCTCTCCACTTGGAACAAGTTCCTCCCCCCCCCAAGGAACTTAGGATAAATGGGTTTAATTCCCAACTTTAGTATTTTTCAGGAAATACATTATAATATTCCCTTGGGTTAAGCCCTCAAGATTAGCCCCTCTTTCCTAGACTCACAGCCCCATCCCTTTCCCTACCGAGTGGAGTTCAGTCCCCCACAACTATTTCTTTGTGGTCGGTATACACACAACGTTGTTGTTTATATCAATAATATATTCATGATTACATATAAAAAATCAGGCCCATTGGCCCTAACATCTAGGCTCTCCAGCCTAATAAACACATAAGCCTACCAACTTATAATTACCTGACTCACCAACCTACAAAAAATGTTACATTCATAATTACAACTGGGGATCGACCTTGGGATATTATAATCAACCTTATTTTCCACGATTATTGGACACCTCAGAGATCGCAGAACAAATGACACCAACATAGATCAACCCTGAATGCATGGAACAAGCATCCACTGATAATATAGTGGACACACAAGTCAAGGGCACTCGCTGATAGAGGATCCAACTTTATCGGGTTGTCAAGGCAGGGCAGCTCCTACACCAAGGAAAGTGGCTCTCCCTCGACCAAATATAGCATAAGTTTCCTCACCTGATGGGGGAACTCAATGCAATGGAGACCATTGCTTCCTATGGGGGGAGGATTGATCTAGGTGGATATTGGTGGCCACCCACCTATTCCAGCTGGCTCCTCTTGTCTGTTTTTGGTTCAATATGTTCTTTTGTACTTATTTGTAATTGTGGGTTCTACACTTCTGGGGATGTATGAATCCATACACATATTCCAAGTGGATATTGATTACCTCTCACCTAATCCAACTGGCTTATTTTGTATGTTTTCATGTCATCACATCTTGTTGTACTTCCAGGGTCGTTTTGGAGGCCTAAACACTATTTTTTTGGCTCACCATAGTCAAACTATAGACAGAGTCATAGTTTGAAGGGGTAATGTGTAGTTCCTTGAAAGACCTTTCCAACGAGTAATCACACGCCTAAAATAGAGGTCGTATGAACAAGTTACGACCCCAAGAAGTTGAAGTACCAACTTACCCATAGGGGCCCACATAAATTTTGGTGTTTCACCTCCTAGGGTTAGGTTTTTGGATGTCTAGGGTTTTGGCATTCATGAGTAATATAAAAAAGGCCTTTGGAGCCTCATTGTAATCATTCTACTCATACAAATGCACATAGAAGTCACATCTCTTCTCAGAGATAGCTACCACCATTCGAGTAAGTGTTTTAGCTCTACAGTTTTACAGTTTCAGCCTATTTCATTCATTCAATGGAAGATATTTTTCATTGGATATCTTTGTTGTTCTTCATATCCCTATGTTTATTATATTCAGTCTGTTAATCATTTCGTTCCACTCCTAAATCCGGATCACAATCCCCCATGCCAAATACCAATATAAATACACATTACCCAAGTGTTTAATCACAAAAATTACTATATATGTCCCTCACTCACTTCACCATTTATTTTCATTCTCATTCATGCAAGGGAAATTTTTATGCACTTTTTGATATTTTGGGTGTTATGAAGGTGAAGGAATTCTATGCTATTGCACCACATTTGTGAATGGTTTTTTGGCCATAATTGTACATTTTTGGTGGAATTTTTCTCACAATAAAGTATCAATCCCTATTTTGATTTAGAATTGCATTTATTGTCAACTTATGAGAATTTAATGAGTAGTTCTTTGTGGGGATGGAAACCTAAATTGTTTGCTTCACTATAGCATCAACCATCTAGATTTATTATATAGCACTTTATTGTTACCTTTCATTGTATAAAACATCTCTACAAATGTTGATGTTGTGCCTATTACTTGTTAATATTCATGTCAAATTATACCACATATAATTTATTCCATGTATTTTATGTACTTTCCTCAGTAGCATATTGTTGTAATAGATGTATAGATCATATGGCTTCCAATGGAGAGACACTATTAGAAAATGGTGTTAGACGTAGGGAAAGAGGTGAGTTCAAGTTAATAAAAGTAAGTGTAAAGATGTAGTAATTGATGATTGATATTTGTAGTTAGAGGAGGTCCATGGCTATAGTTTTGGGACCTATGGCTAGGTTACAATGTTAATGTTGGTTGTGGAGCTTGATTATATTCTTGATTCAGAGGTTTGTTTTAGCCATGCTTGGTCCCCATTCCCTAATGGGGGGTGGGGGGGATCCCCCCCCCCCACAATTGTAGCTAGGGGGGTCCATGGGGGGGAAACAACAATTTTTATAGCCCCCACGTGATAGGGGATTCAGGGGAAGTGAAATTTTGGGAAAAATTGCCTTATTAAATATTGTAATTTCATAGTCAATGTGGATTGTTCATTACAAGGTCGCATATCTGATGATAGAATTTATTTTAGGGTTTTTTTCCCTAGAATGAAACCCTCTTTTATGATGGAATCGTATTGCAGCTGTGTATTATCGCAAATATTGTATTCTGAGAGAGGATACTATGAGAGAAAGAAGAGGAAGTTACAACGAGTGCGTTGTAGGTTGTATCCCTTCATTTTGATGGATAGTAATAAGGAAGGACCTGGAAATTTATCTAGTGGACATAGCCCACACCGAGTGAACCACGTATATCTATGTCTCTATTGTATTATATATATTTTGTGTTTTATTTCCACATTTGTTTTATTTTATTGCTCCATGATTCTAGTTTTCTAACAGTTAATGGGAAGGTTTTTCACTAAGGTTTTAGGCCAAGATTTTGGTGACAATGGATGTCGACATAGAATTGGTGGACTATGACAAGGAATTAATCTCTAAGGATATAATATTCATACAATCACCTGGGATATTTGTTCTTATCCATAAATTTCAATACAGGTTGGAGGATCATGTGGACTCCACTAAGAAATTTATTGGTAGTTGACAAGAGGGTTTGTCAAATAAATCTAGTGGCTACATTGTAGCTCAATCCTGTCAGGATATTGACAGAGGTTCACATGAGGTGGCGAGTAGCTCGAGGAAAGTTGAAGCTAATTGAGCCAAAGGTGACCATTTTTCATGGGCTCCTCACTCAGTGAACTTGTGACATAGTGCCTGTGTTCGTGGGATATTAAATAATACCCCTAATTTCACTAGATATTGATAAATACTTCCAAAAATCCTTTTATTGAACCCCCATCCCAATACATCTTTCCAATAAAATAAACCCCTATTTTAACTAGATTCCCCTTTTTATACCCCCATAATACTTATAAACCCTTTGAGACCGCACATCCCCCCCAATACCTACAATATATTGACCTTATTTTTCATAATTAAAAAAGCCCCTTTATGAATGAACGTGATAAGATATTGGTCAATAGGGTGAAGCCCCCATGCCATTTGGGTTTGAGTTTTTCAATTGGGGAAGGATGTTTTAGAGTGGAGGAGAAGGTTAGGTCTATGAAATGTATGGATGGTTTTCCTGGCATCAAAGAACCTATAACTATGGTGGGAAATGAAGGTTTCATCAGAGGCCAATTAGATATGAGTTTATTACAAGGGGTTTTACCTTTGATCCTGGTTCGAAGCCACTGAGGATAAAGAGAAGTGTTGTCAAAATTCAAGGAGGGGGAGATTCTTTAGTTGTAGGAGAAGACATAAGGGTGGATCAAATATTGGATTTAGCAGGGAAAATTTTGGTAGGAAAGTTTCTAGGACAACAGGTGGGGATGGATTAGATCTGAAGGTTAGTGAACGAAGTGTGGTTCCAAGTGTTGGGCTATGGACCGAATTTTAATCTATTTTTGAGAGGATAGTTGGGTTTCATCTTTCATTTGGTGGAGGACATGGATGCATTTCTTAAAGGTATGTGGTTTCTAGATATCTCTATTCTATATTTGAAGCCATGGTTGCCTATGTTTGATACTAAAGATGATTTTTCTGGGAGAACTCCACTATGGGTTAAGTTACCCAATATTCCAATGGAGTTTTGGTTTGAGCCGGTGGTAAGGGCCATAGGGGACATTCTGGTAAATATTATCTTGGTTGATGGAAATTTTTTGACTAGTGATAGATTAACGATGGTTATTTTTCTTATGGAAATAGACATAAACAAAATTATCTTTGAATCCATGGATTTAGTATGAATGGGAAGATACATACTCAACCATTGGATTATCTAAATATACCTTTCGGTTGTGCTTGATGTCATGAGTAGGGTTATGTCTTCAAGGATTGTGATAAAAAGACTGCTAGAAATGTCCGGAGGAGGAAGGGTATGATTGTTGGTGAGTTGGCAGGTGCAATAAACCTTGATTTGGATCCCACTTCATCATGATTCAAGGAAGTAGATTATTGATGGCAACTCGATTAATGAGAAGTTTGTGAATTTGGGTTGAGAGGAGGATTATCCTTCTATTCATGGGAGTCTTTTGATAGGGGATCTCTCCATTCCCCTCATTAAATGATATAGGATATTTGTGAACCTAGTAATGAGTAAGGAGGATTTTATGTCCACAGTTAGTGATTATACCCCACCAACTTCTAATAAGATGACTTTTGGTTGTGGGACAAAGCTAGATCCTTTCTCGAGTAAGTTCATTAATACTGGATCTTTTTTTCCCTTTTCTACTTCTAGGGATGATAAATTGGTTTGTGGTTGGGAGACAAGATGTTAGTTAGATGATATCAGGAATAAATAAATATCCTTTAAGTAATTCATTTCCTTCAAAGCCACAACTAACATTATCCTTCCTTGGGGACTTTGTAGACCTTTCAAAGTATTTGGTTCCTTCTTTTGGGGATTTTCATTTTTTGAAGGGGGAGATTGTCACAAATTCCTCTTCCTCCTTGTCCAGAGGGGGAAGTTTTTATCAATTTAGACCTCAAAATGATATTGGAGGCATTAATGTTTCCTAGTATGAATGGTTGGGGAAAGATTAGTTGTTGGAGTTAGGGCCTTCTCATGTGGGGAGAAAATATTATCTGAAAAGGGCTCAGGAGAAGGCCATTAGGGAGAGAAACCAAGGTAAAAAAAAACTCATTACCAGAGTCCTTAGATAAAAATATTCCCCATTGTGTATTTCCTCCATGAAGTTACCCTCACTTAACATAAAAGGGTGGGGGGGGCAAGCCTAGAAGTTGGTCCTGAAGAGGTTGGTGGAGCTTCATCGGCCAATTTGTTTATTTTTACAAGAGACTATGGGGAATGGGGATGTACTAATAGGTGAACTAAGGAAGTCTTTAGGAAATTGGGAATTCCTAGTAGTAAATTCATATGGTTAGTCCGAGGGTATTATTATGGGATGGAACCACAATATTTCTCTGATGAATTATTTTACTATCTCCTTAGGGATGAGTACAAAGATTTTTAGCAAAAGTATGGGTCAAGAATTTACTTTTCTCAATTTGTATGGGCCTTATGAGGATAAACAAAGGTTTTGGAAGATGCTATTCAGCCTTCAATTCCTGAAGTATGATAACTTAACTTTGTGAGGTGACCTGAATTTTACTTTGAGTCAAATAGAGGTTTGGGGGATAGTGCGAGGGTGGATTGCCTTGCTGATTTTTTTGCAAACAGTTTGGAAGAAAGTGGACTGGTAGATTGTGGAACCTTTGAAACTACAACCTGCATGGAGTAATAATTGTTGGGTATGTGTTATATTATTTGCATGAGTAGTAGTGTCTACATTGCGTCGAGCATGTAGGGGGTTCATGGGTAGTGCCCCCAAAAAACAAATTCTGCCTTGGGAAATGTGTCACATATTTAGGTAGATTTTCGACACATGGTTTCTTTTACCGATGGTTTTCTATTTTTGGTTAAGGAATTAGGGTTGTTGACTAATCCAGGTCATTGAGTTAGGGTTTTGGATTCCACTGGCTCCTATATGTATATTGTATTGTAAAAAATGCAACACAATGAATGAATGAATATTGAATATGCTGGTTTTCCCAGTTTGGGTTTCCAGGGGAAAAATATCTATGTAATGTTTGTATTTTCCATTGGATATTTTCTATTCTTTTACTGAAAATATGTTTGCAGTAAATATTGTACAAGGTTAAAATCTACATTTGCTATCATAGGTTTGTTGGCTTCATGGGGACGCCTTTGTGGTCAAGGGTTTGGCTCAGAACTGTGATAAGCCTTGTTACAGTGGGAGATCTGTGGTATTGATTATTCAGGTGAAAAGAAATGTCAAGCAATTTGAAGATGGAGATTGAGAAGTTTAATGGGAAAAGTTTTGAGTTGTGGAAGCTCAATATGGAATATCTGTTGGTGGACAAAGATTAGTGGATCACGGTAGATCCATGTACTGCACCTACAAGAACTTCAGCAAATGAATGGAAAAAGTTGGATCAGAAGGCAAAGAGCACAATCCGACCGTGTCTCTCAGATTCAATATTACTGAATGTTTCATAGGAATCTACAACCAAGGATTTATGGGATAAGTTAGTAAAGTTGTATCATTCTAATTCCCTAGTAAATAATTTATTCTTGAGAAAGAAGTTGTATAACCCGAGGATGAGAGATGGAGACTCGGTGGAAAAGCATTTGAACTCCATCAATACTGTGGTAAGTCAGTTAGTATATGTTGAGATCAAAATTTCAGATGAAGATAAATGTATCAGTTTACTGTGTTCTTTACCAGAGTCGTGGGATAGTCTGGTTATGTCCATAGGTAGTAATACAACTTACTTGAAGTTTGATGAAGTGGTATTATCCTTGTTGTCGAAGGAGATGAGACTAAAGTATATGGAAGGGCAGATCACATATACATTATTTGCAAGAGGACATTACCAGGAAAGAAATAGATCTAAGTTCTCAAGTGGGAGATCTAAGTCTAAGGGTAGATCTAAATCTCTCGGAATGTTTGTAAAGGTATGTTGGAGATGTGGAAAAGAAGGGCACTACAAGAAGCAGTGTAGATCCAAAGTAGAGAAAAATAAGGTATCTGAAGAATATCCTTTTATAGAAGAACAAACCTCCAAGGAAGAAGAAGGGGATGGGTACTTGGCTTCTTCAAGCACACATGCATATCATGAGGCATGGTTGGTTGAATCTGGAACATCCTTTCATATGACTCCCTACAAGGAGTGGTTATGAAAATATGAAAGGTATGATGGATGTAATGTTTTCTTAGGTGATGATTCGACAACCAAAATCATAGGACGAGGAACATTCAAGTTGAGGCTCATAGATGGAAGGATTAAAACACTTCCTGGTGTTCTACACATCCCAGGTTTGGGTAGAAATTTTATTTCTGTAAGAAAAATGGACAATGTAGAGGTAAAAATAATATTTGAAAAGGAAACTTGCAGGATGGTTCGAGGAGCAATGATGTTGCTGAAGGGAGTTCGGTTTGGAACTCTATATAGGCTGCAAGGAAGAATTACGAGTGATGGGTTTATAGTTCCATTGTTCCTGATATTGGAGTTGAAGAAGAAAGAACTCCTACAGTCTCTAGAGAAAAGGTTATGTTGTGGCATCAAATACTGAGGCATATTAGAGAAAAGGGTCTTCGACTACTACACGATAAAGGTATGGTTGAAGGTATGTCTAACTGCTCTCTGGATTTTGATTTATGTGAACATTGTCTATATGGGAAGAAGAATCGGGTAAGATTCCCCTCTAGTGCAATGAGGGCAGAAGGAATTTTATAGCTAGTTCACAATGGTGTTTGTGGACTTGTGTCAGTCCCATCATTGGGAAAATATTTGTATTATGTCTCATTTATAGATGACTTCTCGAGGAATACTTGGATATATTTCCTCAGGAAGAAATACGAAGTCTTTGACAGGTTTAAAGAGTTTAAGGATTTGGTTGAGAATCAAACAAAGAAAATAATTAAGGTGCCAAGAACAGATAATGGCAGAGAGTTATGCGGGAATGAATTTGAAGAATTCTATAAGAAGTGCGATATAGAAAGGAAGAATACTACTCCATATACACCTCAGTATAATGGAATTGCAGAAAGGATGAA
Organism: Picea engelmannii; assembly: GCA_009831015.1. Taxonomy (NCBI): domain Eukaryota; kingdom Viridiplantae; phylum Streptophyta; class Pinopsida; order Pinales; family Pinaceae; genus Picea; species Picea engelmannii. The sequence goes on from ML805860.1 coordinate 303,358, forward strand.
CAGGACATTGATGGAAAAATCAAGGTGCATGCTTAGTGGTGTCAATTTAGGGCAATAATTTCGGGTAGAAGCAGTGGGTACTGCATGTTAGCTGGTTAATGGATCACCCTCATCAGTGTTGGATGAAAATACTCCACAAGAGGTATGGACTGGTAAGGAACCTTCTCTCACACATCTCAAGGTATTTGGCTGTGATGCATATGTTCATGTTCCAAAGGAAAATATGAGTAAGCTAGATAAGAAGGTTGAAAAGTGTATCTTGATTGGATATAAATATGGTCTCAAAGGTTATAAGCTTTGGAACACAGAAACTAAGAAGGTAGTTTATAGCCAAGATGTAGTATTTAGAGAAATGAAGGGTTTTGTGAAACAAGAAGTCCTACCAAGTAAGGAAGAACTAGAGAAAATAGAGTTTGATTTAAAGGATGATGAATCAAACTCTACAGAAGAACAATAATCAGAAGAAGAAGTTCCTCATACTCCAATATTGAGGAGATCGGTTCGAAAAAGAAGGCTACCAGAAAGGTATACTCCATCTGATTTCCGTTCAAATTTTTCTTTGTCTATTACTGATGATTATCCTAGAATTGTCAGGGAGGCAGTGGATTTAGAGGATGGAAGTCTCTGGAAAAGGTCCATGGACAAAGAAATGGTAGCTTTGGATAAGAATGAGGCTTGGGATCTAGTGGAGTTTCCGACTGGAAGAAATCCCATTGGTAGCAAATGGGTATTTAAAAAGAATCTGAATGCAAAAGGAAAAGTGGAGAAATACAAAGCTCGGTCAGTAGAAAAGGGTTATTCCCAGGTTGAGGGAATTTATTTTGGTGATATTTTTTCTCATGTTTCCAAGTTAACCTCTATAAGATTTATGTTATTTGTTGATGTTGCATTTGATTTTGAAGTAGAACAGATGGATGTGAAGACAAAACTCCTACATGGGGATCTGGAAGAAGAAATCTATATGAAGCAACCAGAAGGTTATACTGTGAAGGGAAAGAAGGAGCTGGTATGCAAGCTGAAAAAGTCCCTGTATGGTTTAAAACAATCACCAAGGATGTGGTATAAAAAATTGATACTTATATGCTAGGACCTGGCTTCACAAGAAGCAAAGAGGATCGCTGTGTGTATTTTAAATTAATTTGTGATCATTTGATTTATTTGGTCTTGTATGTGGATGACATGTTGCTGATAGGAAACAACAAGGAGATTATCCAGTATGTGAAAAATCAGTTGTCCTCTAAATTTGACATGAAGGATCTCGGTGCTTCAAATTTCATTTTGGGCATGGAAATTAAAAGAGATCAAAAAAAGAGGAAACTATGGTTAAATCAAAGAAAATATGTCGAGACAATATTGCATAGGTTTAATATGTAGGAATGCAAACCGATCAAGGTTACTATTCATGTTGGTGTAAATTTATCTGTGGATTAGTTTCCCAAGACATAGGAAGAGGAGGAGTACATGTCTCGTGTTCCATATGTGAGTGCAGTTGGAAGTTTGATGTATGTAATGGTATGTACTAGACTGGACATTGCACATGCATTGGGAGTTTTGAGAAGGTATATGTCAAAATCAGGGAAGGAGCATTGGACAACAGTAAAAAGAGTTTTCAGGTATTTGAATGGCACTGCTAACTATGGATTGTGCTACAAAGGAAGACTAGTATTGGACAGAGTGGTGGATATTCATGGATTTGTGGATGCAGACTAGGTTGGAGATATGGATCGTAGGAGATCTACAAGTGGGTATGTGTTTAACCTGTTTGGAGGAGTAATAAGTTGGATGAGAAAAAGATAGGCTGTAGTGGCACTTTCAACTATAGAAGCTGAATACATGGCAGCCACTCATGCAACTAAGGAAGTAGTATGGTTATGAAGATTGTGTTCATGTATTGGGTTGGTACAACAAGTTGTAAGGATAGATTGTGATAGTCAGAGTGCAATTTTTCTTACAAAGAACTTGACTTATCATTCAAAGACAAAGCATATTGACATTCAATATCACTTTGTGAGAGACATGATTGAAGAAAAGAAAGTATTTTTGATGAAGGTGGACAATTTGAAGAATGTTGCAGATTCATTAACAAAATCCGTGAGCACTGAGAAGTTCTCTTGGTGTAGAGGATCCATGGGCATTGTTGCCCTAGATTGTTGACTATGTAACCCTGTAACCCCCTATATGCAAAGAAAACAACAAGTGGGAGAATGTTGGGTATGTGTTATATTATTTGCATGAGTAGTAGTTTCTGCATTGCGCCAAGCGCGCAGGGGGTTTGGGGATAGCACCCTCGATTTTTTTCCTTCCTCGATAAACGTGTCACACATTTAGGTGGATTTTTGACACATGGTTTTTTTTGCCAATGGTTTTCTATTTACGGTTAAGGAATTAGGGTTGTTGACTAATCCAGGTCATTGGGTTAGGGTTTTGGATGTCACTGGCTCATATATGTATATTGTATTGTAAACAATGTAACACAATTAATGAATGAATATAGAATATGTTGGTTTTCCCGATTTGGGTTTCCAGGGGAAAAATCTATGTGTAATGTTTGTATTTTCCATTGTATCTTTTGTGTTCTTTTACTGAAAATATGTTTGCAGTAAATATTGTACAAGGTTAAAATCTACAATAATAAGGTTGCAAGGGAAATTGTTCTCAAGTGTTTGGATAGATTCATGGCTCATAATTCAGTTTTTCATAAGGTGGTGAGGCACACGTCTTGGGTTGATGCTAGTAGGTGTTCTAATAACTTTCCAATAATACTTGAACTTGACCTCGATGATCCCAATTCGAGAAATAACTTTAATTTTAATAAAACATGATCAGAAAAGGTAGATTTCATTAATTCAGTAAAAGAGAACTAGGTTCCTTTTGACCCCTCCTCAAAACTTTCTACAGGAGAACAATTCACCGGGGAACTTAAAAATATTAAAGAGAATGTGGAAACTTAGGCAGAGGAGAGATATCGAACTAGAGACCATTTGTTGGAGGAGATGGAAAATGAACTTGAAGGTATGGTAGCTGGATTGGTGTCATATCCCTCTAGAATATACTCTCTAGTCAAGTTAAAGCAATGTGAGTCGAAGAAATTGAAGCTTCTGATGGATAATGAATAAGATTGGAGGATCAAAATAAAGGTTGTCTAGTTAGAACTAGGAGATAATAATACAAAGTTATTTCAATACTTTTCAAATCATAGATAGAGTATCAATACTATTTGGGAGTTGCAGGAATAGGGAGGTACAAAGGTCATAGGATTTAAGGTTTTAGCGAAACTTGGAGTCAATTATTTTGATGGGGTTTATAAGGATCCAGAAAGGGATAATCTAGCCAAAATTCTAAAAGTTATTTATTATTTTCCACGTTTGGTTACATAGGAAATGAGTTAGGAGTTGTTCAATCTAGTCACAAAGGAAGAGTTGATTTCAATCTTGCAGGATTTTAAAAAGGATAAGAGTCTTGTACCAGATGGGTGGTCAGTTGAGTTTTACATTGAGTTATTTGATTTACTAGGTATGGACTTATTGCAAGTGGTGGAAAAGGTAAGAACCTTAGGAAGAATGGTAGGAGCTATAAATGAAACCTTTTTGTCTTTGATACCTAAGAAATAATTTTCTGAATCTTTTGATGGTTTTAGACCCGTCACCTTGTGTAATTGCTTATATAAGATAATTGGTAAAGTGAGTACTACAAGGTTGAAGCCTATACTCTCTGAGTATGTTTCAGTTGAATAATTTGTTTTTTAATGGGAAGACAGATTCACAAGGTTTTCGGTACATCCCAGGAGGGATTACACTTGATCAATATCTCTTGTAGGCGAACAAAAATGATTAAGATTTATTTATCAAAATATTACGATATATTTTTATGGTTGTACCTCTGGTTATTTCTTATTCATCTTCGTTTTTCAGTACCTTTGGTTAGATGGATAATGTGTTGTGTTACAACATATACCCCCCCCTTTTTTTAATAAATGGAGATACCTCAAGATTCTACGATCCTTTTAGAGGGCTTAGGAAAGGTTTCTATTTATCCCCCTACTTATTTCTCTTAGTAGAGTAAGGTCTGAGTTGATCTTTGTTTGAGGTCGGGAGGTTGATGTCAATTTAGAGAGTAAGAATCGATGGTGAATCTTTATATTATATTTTATTTGTGGACGATGGCCTTTTGTTCTTTTACAGTCCTAGAAGGAAAGGCTCTCAGATGTAGGAATTACTACAACTTTACGATTTGGCAATAGGTATGGAGGTGAATGGTACAAATACATCCTTGTTTACTTCAGATATGGATGTTGAACTTAACTTATATTTTGAAAGGAAATTTCCATTTCATCACTTGGATACAAGCGAAGGTATCAAGTATCTAGGGTTTAATCTTAATCCTAATTTTTATGGAAAGGAATATTGGTGGTGGTTCATATGGAAAATTGAGAAAAGAGTTACACTTTAGTGCAATAGATGGTTATCAAGAGGGGGCATATTATTGTTAGTGAAGTCTTTGCTGGGAGACATACTTGTTTTTTGGCATACTTTAGCACACATTCCAAAGGGAATTTTGGAGAAAATTAGAAAGGTTTGTTTTAAGTTTATTTGGAAAATTAGTGGTGAGTTAAAGGGTACTCACAAGGTCAGGTGGAAAAATTTGGTAGCTCCCAAAGATTTGGGAGGGAGAGGATTAAAAAATATACATATTTTTGGACAATCATTGACTACAAAATATTTATGGTTGGTACTCACTAAGGAAAATATTTGGATTAGAATTTTGTTACAAATATATATGGGCCATGGAACTAAAGTAGATTGGATAAGAAAAGAGAACAAATTAGACCAAAATGTGTCTAATTGGTGGAAGGCCCTTTCTTAGGAATTCCCAGTGATTGGCTCTTTCCTAGCTTTGCATGTGAGGGAAGGGTATTAGGTGAGGATACGGTTTGATGCAATAATGGGATGTAATTATGAAATTTTTATTCCAAGAGATCCGGTTCAGTACTTGAGAGAAAAGGGGAAATCGACTCTTAATTTGGTTAATAAACCAGAGGAAACAACCTCTTGGAAGCAAGGTTTGTTGAACTTGATAGATTTGGGTTTGGAGGTGGCGTTAACAAGGAATTAGGAGATTTTTGTTGTAGAGTTAAGAAGGGCGTGTGTTCAAATTAATGAGAGCATGAATGAGCTTGTATGGGGGTTTAACAAGAAAGGAGGTTCATACACTACTAATTCGGGTTACTAGGATTTGTTTCCCTTTGAAGTTGACAAAGTGTGGTGGTGGTGGAGAGCACTATGGTAGGTGAAGGATCCATCTAAATTGAAGACACTTATGTGACTTTCTTTGTCTAATTGGGTTCTAACATGGAATCATTTACAAAGAATAAGTAAAGTGGGGCCAAACTATTGCAGTCTTTCCGAGGCACATGAGGAAAAAAACCTTCATCTCTTTTAGCTCTTTCCTTTATCTATACAAGTTTGGAATGAGATCAAAGAGTCCTTTATTTTTTCCTCCTTGTATCATGGAGACACCATTGAGGCATGTCTTATGTCATGGTTTTCTTGGTAGGACTTGAGTACCTTGTGAGTTATATCATTTCTAGTTATTTGGGGTATATGGATAGCAAGGATATATGCTCTCTTTGAAGGAAAACTTCACCCAACCTTCCCAGTTTTGGTGTAGGTAATAGGTCTCCTTTATTTCTTCAAAGAGGTTCCCAAGAAAAATATCCCAAGGATAGTTGGCGAGGTATAGGTGGATAAGACCTTTCATTGGAGCCACTTCGATGGGGCATGTCAAGGACAAAATAGAACAATGGGACTTATGTTTATCTATTTCCTATCATATTCCCATTACTTTCACTTTAAAGTAAACATGGGGTGAGGAACCAACAATCTGGGTAAATTTACGAGCCATGACACTCTTTTATTTGCTTAAATTTTCCTTGGATAAGGAAACTTTTGCAATTTAGATTTTTGGTGACTCCCTTATGGTTGTCATTTGGATGCTTGAACAAATGCAGGTTCAAAATATTAGACTATTGGTTATAGTGAAACAAATGAAGGACATAGCAACATTTTTCCAAGATATTAGATTTTCACATATTTTTCGTGAGAAAAACCAAGTGACAGATAAACTCTCAAAGGAAGGTCTAGTTTTGATGGATAATACCTATGTCCTTACCAAATTTTGTGATGGGCATTGTACTGTTACTAGGAAATATAGATTGGATTCATTTTAATAAGACTTTTTGGTTTTGGATATGTAGTATGAATTTCTCTTTCAGAGGGTTTGACAGTTACTATGTTGTCAGTGGATAGATTTTTTTTCATAATATGTCAGTGTCATATTGTATTTGATAGTTTTTAGAGTCTTGATCAACACAATTTTGTATTCATTCCAAACACTTCTCTTTGGGGAACACATGGTCAGTGCATTGAGCATTTATATATGTCAGTGTCATACTATCTTTGGCATTTTTTAGAGTCTTGATTAGCTCAGTTATTTATCTTTCGAGGCCCTCCTCTTTGGGGCACATATGGTCAGTGCATTGAGCACCTTATGATTGTATTTTATATTCCACTTCAATAAAAAATACATTTTTTCCTTGGAAAAAAATAGTAATTGACAATGGTAGTAGAAAAAAATCCAAAGTGAGTTGTAATTAATACTTTATGGTTGTTATATAATATTTAAAAATATGTATTTATTTTATGAAAAGTTTCATTTATAATTCTAATATTTACTTACTATATTTTGTTCTATGTTACATAAAGCTTAGATAAAAGAAAAGATTTGGAACATTTCTAAAGAGTATAATAAAAAAATCAAGTCTCAAATGCAATCAATCTACGCTTGTTATCCATCATAGGATTTATCCTGCATTTTTCAATGAAATTTAGAGTGTAATTGAATCCAATATACTACATTTTTCATGGTACTTATTTGTTCTATGGAATGCATATTAATGTTCAAGAATAGGAAAGAGAGAGGACGTTGAACATATATGATTGATGATGACAAGAGTCGTTCAAAGAAATCGAAGGGCATTGACAACTTTTTAACCTATATGTTTTTTATTACATCTTTAACAATTGGCAAATTTTTTATTTTATTGAACTCATGTTCTTTCATTATGTTTTTACAGAGTGAGGATGAGGAGGGAATTGAAAATAGTTCATTCAACTTTTGATGTCGAATTCATTCATTTCATTATATGTGTAGAATTTTTTTAATGATATGTTATATACAAAATTGAGAGTTCCCTTAGGTAGTAGTATACCACATATTTACAAGCAATTCAATCAAATTCCAATATGTCAAATTCAATTCATTTTCGTTTATGTGTAGATATTTTTACATTCTATATTGTATACAAAATTGGGCATTTCTTGGAGTGTCACTATGCCGCTTATTTACATCCATAAAACATTACATAGTTATTTTATGATTTAATTTAAAATTTCATAGTTGTGTTTACACACACAAACACACACACACACACACACACACACACACACACACACACACACACACACACACACACACACACACACATGGTTTTTGTTGAATTTTTTTTTGTCATTGATGTCAAATACAGAGGGAATCTACTAAGGCTAAAGAGAATCAGACCAGAAGGAAGCATCCATATTTTGAATTGGACTAGATAGAGGAAGTGGAGAATGTCTCTATGTGTTTATCCCGAGCCATGAACAAAAGTGAGATGAATGTGTGAGAGTATTCAAACCAAATAAATTTGAGTTGCATAGGTATAAGGAGGAATTGTGTGAATGGAATCTGGATGAGATGACCCTGCTATAGGTCTGAGCAAAAATAAGCATTGTAAGGGAGGTTGTGGTTGCTCGATTAACCAGATAGAAATAAATGGAGACAATTGAATTATACCACATTCATAAGGAAAAACAACTTCAAAGGACTTATATTTCAAAAAAAATGTTACATAGGTTAAATATGAATGAGTGAGTTATGGAACCATGCACAAAGAGTTAACTTTTAAGTTGTGGGGCCCAACATATCAACTATCAGATATCGAAAAATGCATGAGTTTTTTGGCTTAAGGATAAATTTTTTGGGGCCCAGTGGGTCGATACCTTAGTGGCCCGGTAGGTCGATAGTCTTGGTGCTCAGGTAGAATATTGGATATCAGAAGATCAAAGTATTAGTGCAGTGTTGAAGTATTGGTGTGTCGGTGGTTGGTGCCACATCATTACCATGAAAATAACCTTGTTGATGCCACATCAACGCCACAACAATAGCCATGTCGATGCCATGTCATCCAACACACATGGAAGAGGTTCATGTGGATACCACATCATTTGCCATGTGTAGTGTTGTGATTATCCCATGTGTCTCAGATAGTGCATCGTATATCAGTATATTAGATATTAGAAAGGAGTGAATATGTGAAAGTAAGGTGAGATGATACCCCGATGGGTTGATCATCCAATGGTTAACCAGACCAAAGTATAGATGATTAGTGAAATGTTTTAGTCTTGGGGGCTCGATGGGCCAATGAATCAATGATCCCAACGACCTAGTACCCTAGTGGTGTGGTGTCCTGGTGGGAAGTGTAACTGGACCAGAGTAAAGGTGTGAAGGTGTAGTGGAAAAGGCCTGGGGGCCCGGTGGGATGGTGACCCAATGAATAGTTGTGAACCTGTGCGTATTGAATCCTAAATGTTGATGATCGGGAAACATCAATGGGTGAGATTGATTCAATTGGACCAGAGTGAATACTTATCAGTGTAGTGTTAAAACCCAAGGGGCTCGGTGGGCCAATGAACCGATGATATGGGTGCCCGATGGCCTGATATATCAGATCGACGTGAATGTGTGAAAGCATGAGTGTTAAAGTCCCAAGGGCCCAGTGGGCTGGTGACTCGATGATCTTAGTGCCTAGTGTCCTAGTATACCAGATCGAAGTATCACTGTAACATTAGAAGGAACCAAGGGCCCAGTGGGCCTGTGATGTGGTGGTCCTAATGACGAGTCGTTATATGTGGCATAAATTGATTAGGTCCGGGCCTTTACTAATGGATTTATAAGACAAGGTTCCATAAGCGAGGTTCGATATCAAGACCTCAACAATTTTTTGGAAACTTTGTTGTATGTTTAATCCAATAACTAGTGAACATGATGATGGTTGATAATTAATCCATGCATGATTTGACATCTGCGGAGCATTAAGGTTTATGCTGTCAACAATGAACAGATTGTGTGCACAATGGGAGGAATTTGGGACCAATTTCAAAGGATTTTATGCAGCCCCATTTAAAGAAGAGTTAAAGGACTTAGAGTCAAACCCATGAGAATGATTTTTGGTATGTGGACAAGGCCTTATATGAAAGGAATCAATGTATAAATAATAATTCCTTGATAATTTTCAAGTGTGCAAGTGGAAGTGTGCGAGGCTATGAGATTGCATGAGAACGGAGGGGAACAGATGACAAAGGGATGTGATAGGGCTTGACCTTGGCATTTTCCTGAGGTAGCTATGGGTTATGTGTGAGAAACTAAGTGAGTAGAAAAAAGCGTGTAGGTGTATGAAGTGCGTAGGTTAGTGAATGAAAGAAAGGGAGATGTAAGAGTCCAAGATTGGTAGGGAGGTGCAACATAAAACAAGGAACATATGAATTATTATTGATTGTGAATAGGTGGAGAGTATCATGGAAATTACAACAAAGACAAAAAAAATAATGAAATAATAGATTTGTGCATGTGAAGGATTGAAGTGAAGTGATGATTTTGTACTATTAATTGTTTAAGAAGAATTGAATCCAATTAGACAAGTTTAGGAGATTGGTGTTTCCATTAGGTTGGTGCATACATCTTGTTGAGTTGGTTCTTAGTTAGGGAGATTGATGTCTCCAATAGGTTGGTACCTACAAATATTGTAGTTGTAGGTTGGTTCCTATAGGTGTTGTTGAGTTGGTTCCCATGTGAAGGGATAAGTGTCTCTTTCAAGTTGGTGTCTGTAAACATTGTAATATATTGGTGTCTATATCAAGTTTTTTCCTGTGAACATATTTCAATATAAGTTTCCCACGGTTTTACCCCATTTGGGTTTCCATGTTAAATATTTGTATATTGTGTATTGTATGTTTACATATGTTTCTTATTGATTGCTTATGATTGGTAAAATGATGAATTGATACGTTCAGTACAATAAACAAAAAATAAATAAATAAATTGTGCACTCAACACACCCTAAAAGCCTTATCAAATTTTGTCATTTTTTGGGTACCACTTGTTTTCTTCATTGTCTGACTCGATTTCATTTTGGGAAGTGGTTTATATTTGTTTGTTTTGATGTCTCTTATCACCTAGTTAGTTTTGTTTGAACTTGTGAAACCTCATGTCTAAAGGACCTTAACACTTGAATTAAGAATCGACAACTAAACATTGCACCTAATGCGCTCAGGTTCGACGTCGGAAAGAATTCAAGTAAGTAAATGAACAACAAAAAAACAACAGTCATCAAGCATCGATCCTCATCGGCATCGGTAGAAGGAAATTTTGGTTTTCATAAGTTATTCACATAAAGGTTCGAGAGATAGTTGATCCCCTTCGTCATCGGTAAAATATGAGAAAGATAGACGTTAACAAAGGACATAACAAAATCATTGATAGCTATGCATGATGCATTTCATCGGTATCGAGGAAATCCAGAAATATCACAACAATCATTTCGAACGTGATAAGGTTGTCTACGATCTCCGATCCCCGATGTGTTTTTGGCATTGATACTTTTTTGAGGGAGCCAATCCTAGAGAACTTGGGTAGGTTTATCGCCGATCACCGATCCTTGACACTTTCCGGCATCAACAAGTTATATTTGGGTTTTAGAAATGTATGGCTTAAAGAAAGTCCTGACACCCACCAACACAAGCGAATGAAGTCACTAGTCTTGAATGCCATATGTCTTTACCACACAAGAGGGTCATATGGTCTAGTTTTATCCTGAGTCATTTCTAGTTCCCTAGGTCCTAGTCATGCCTCCTAGTCAACTTTCCCACGTTAGTTCTATACAACAAGATCGATTGACATCGGAGATTTTATAGGAGGGTATCAATGAAAATGTTCACAACACAATCCTGACCCCCGATCCACCAACTGAAAGTGCAGAACGATGGGACGTTTGTGGCATTAGATGCGATCGGATTTTGGACATTTAAGGAACTAGTTAATGCCCAATCCTGCATTAGTTTCTACCTCGTGCATCGATTAGAGAACAAAATTTTGAAATCGCTGATAGACCACATTACCATCCATGCCTCCACTTCCAACCACGATGAATTTAAGTTTAAACATCTCTGAAGATCTGGCGGCAGATTTGTTGAAATTTCACTGATAACCTGAATTCAAGGGAGGATGTGACCTGGAAAGGACTACATGCACCTTAAAGATAGAGCTAGGAAGTTTCAACTTAACCATCTCATCTTGAAAAAAAAAAAACGTCATCCTCTCCAACTTGCTCAGGGAATTTTGCTAAAATAAAATTGACTTTATCAAATGAGTGGGCAGTAGGAGAGGGTATGCATATATCTCTACCGGGGCAATGGACTCTCGTTGGCAACGGAGCAAGTTCTGTGATGTCGAGATGACTTTGTTGGGGCTATGGATGATCAGTGGTAGCGAAGCAACACTATAGAGAATGAGTAAAGGTAACCAAAGGCTCCATGCTAGTGAATGATTTACTAGAATTTTGTAAACGAGGGCATGAGTCAAAGTTATAGGAAACAAAGGAGGAATAAAGGTTAAAAAACCCCACAAAAAGACCCAGAAGCATCAACCAGAGAATTTCAAATGCAAGGGTAAAAGAAGCTCTGATTTAAAACTGGTGAGTCCTCCACTAGTTTTTTTATCAGCCAAGAACGAAGGAGGAACAAAGATTCTCCTTTCGCCCAGTAAGTTGCCATTTGTTGAGCACTCAACACACCCCAAAAATTCTATGTCAAATTTTACTTTTTGGGTACCACTTGATCTTTTGCATTGTCTAATTTGACGTCGATATGAAAAATGTTTCCCTTGCTTATCATTTTTTGGTTCTCATTAAAGTCCTTAAAAGGTTGCTTGAACATGTGAAAACCACCATAAATTAAAATAATAACATTTAATTAAAGAATCGACCACTGAAACATTTCTCGGACGCGTTAAAAAAATTCGACATAAAAAATAATTAAAGATGAAAGAAAAACACTCGAGAAAACCAGAGTCGCTAAGCGTTGATCCTCATCGACGTCAGCAAAAGGAATTTTTCGTTTGAGACAAGCATCACACAAGGATATCTCCGATGACCAATCCTTTCGGCATTAGTAAAAATATAAAAGAGTAAGTGTTAACGAAGAAATAAAGGCTTCACCGATAGCCGATCCTCGATGCCTTCAGCATCGATGGTCCCAGGTTTATTTTAACACATGCATCTTGGTAGAACCCTAAATTCGATTACGATACACGATCAAACCACCTTTCTTCATCTACCATGTGTCTTTTTCAGATTGAATAAACATACAAACTAGTTTTCACCTGAGTCATTATCAATTCCCAAGTCCTAAGTCACACCCCGAGTCAGTTTTTCCACGTCAGCACCGTACGACAAAATTAATCGGCGTCAGAATTTCTTAACAGGAGGATACCAACAAAAACGTTCAGCATGCATCGCTGATCCCCGACTTAACCATTAGGAAAGAAACACGATGGGACATTTTAGTGCCAGATACATTGCAACCCGGAGCATTTAAGAGACTAATCAATTCCAAATCTCGCATTAGTTGCTAATTTGTGTGTGAATCTAAAGGACCGTTTGAATTTACTGATGAAACATATATTCCCGCATGCCTCCACCATCAACCCACAATGAATTAAATCATAGAGATTCGACGGTTGATTTCGTTTGACTTTTCACTCATAACCTGAGTTAATTGGTTGATACAACACGATAGGTTCATACCCATTTAATTTCTTTTAGAGTTGCTTGTAACAATATCATTGTGTGCAAAGAAGTTCAAATCATCCAGAGGATCAAGACGAACAATCCGGAAGAAATTTTTAAGGTCCAGTGAGTATTAAACAATAGGTTTAGCAAGCCTTATAGGTATGTACCAACATATAGATTTTTTATGCTTCACTTCATTCATTTTTTGTCCGATGTTAATCTATACGCATGCCCTAAAGATTGATTTCGATGGCAAGAACAATTCCTCTAAGAAAACCAACCACCAAGAAATCTCCAAGAGCACTGAAGCTAAAGGAACCATATGTAGGAGAAGGCTCATCCCCAACAGTCACAAAGCAATTGGAATTTGTTCCAAAGCCAGTGCCCATCATCAAGACATCCACCAAGGAGGTTTTCATTCATCCTTTGACCTTTGGAGACATAGAGGCTAGCATAGGGACCCAGATAGCACTCCCGCACTGGGGAGAACTTTTCCAGAACATCAAGCAGGAAGAATGCCCTGAATGTACCCCGCACAACGACCTTGATATGAGGAAACTCGATGATGATTTTTTTTTGAATATCTGAAGGTCATACCTACACATGGTAGCGAGAAGAACTCCAATTTTCCCGTGCAATGAAATTCTAAAGTGGCTTATTGAACACATGGACACACAAAGATGTCTAATTAATGATGACAATGACGAGTGTGTCGGGGTTTTTCTTCCAGTGGAGGTGCACAATTACTACAAGCTCACAGATCCAGAGGAGCAACTGAACACTGATTTTGTTATAATATTCTATGAGAAACATGACACCAACCAGGTGATGGCTTCGTGGTGGAGAGAGGATAAAAAAATTCACTAATAGGACCTCCAGCTAGTACCTGATGACCAACTTAAGATAGTTGTATATCTATCTAATGGCCCTCATCTGTTGGCTGTATGGGGAGAAATATTTTTCCAGGTTTTCAGAGGCATGGATGCCTCTTGCTTACAAGGTAGTCGTTTCTGGAATAGGATTTAAATGGGGTGCTACCATTTCCAAACATTTTATCATTTGCATTCAACAGGCTCAGACGCCAAAAGAAGGAGAGACTCCATCCTTCTACATGGCTTCCTATTTATTGGACGTCATCTGTGCCCAAAATGCTTTTGTCAGAATGAACTTGAGCTGGCACTCCTCAGAAATCTTGGTCCATGTATATTTCGACATATTATGGGAGAACAGGTACAAGAAATCCTATTCCCTCTTCTGTGATCATTTTATCACATGCATTTATTTTATGCTTCTCAAGAAAGAGTGCCTAAGACTATCAGCCGCAGCCAAAAGGATGATATCAAGGGTTGGTCACTGGTATCTGGATGAGCGTGATATCTACATTAGGGTTTTCAAAGCCACAAGAGCACCACACCTACTATCGGTGTATTTCCTTGAATGACTAGTAGTAGGGGAAATCTTCTACCATACCATCCTACAAGGTTACAATGCTACTCTCGTAAAAGATAAGAAGTAGGCATTCATACATTATGGATTCCATATAGGTTTCTACATGGTAAAAGATACCTCTCAAGCCAAGTAGGAAGGGTTAAGACAATTAGAGTTTTGATTCCAGACTGGTCATTTTCACAAGCATGACCCAAAGGGTCTAGTCCCGAAGCACGCTTCACAAGTATCATCCTAATGGCCATATGCCCATGACAGGTTTGAAGATGAAATTTTCACAGAAAATGTGTAGGATTGGGACAAAGTTGTAGCAAGGATGGTTGATCCTGAGATGACAAAATTCAAATCCATGAGCCTAAATGAACAAGAAGAAACCCTAGAACAATTGGCTCAAGGAGCCCTATGGGCTAGGGAGGAAATAATAGCGACCGAGACAACAGAAGCTCCCCAGGAAGCGACTGAAATAGCAGAGATTTCCCAAGTAACCCCGGTACAGGATAGAAGTTCCCCTGAGGCTCAGGATCCATGGGAGAGAGGGTTACTCATGTATGAACAGGCTCAGCGGACCATGAATTAGATGCGAGATAACTTGTAACTTTTCATGATGCCAAGGCTTTCGACCGATAGCCCAGAAGAAATCCCGACGAGACCAAGCAGTCCTGAATTCATAGACCTCGATAACATCAATGGGCTATACAACCCTGGATCCACAATGCCATTGAATGGATCATAGAAAGGTATTGCAACGCATCTTGAGGTAGTCGGGGTATTCGTAGAAACAAGTGTGTCGGACCCCCTCCATGAGATAATTAAAATCTATGATGATGATGAGAGCCCGGAAGTATCTCTCAGGACCCCTTTGCATGTCGAAGAAGAAAAGGAACCTGAGAAGACATCTTCTCCTACCCCTTATGTCCACACCTAGGAGGTCCCACAGAAAGGAAAGGAAGCCGAAAGTGTCCAAGAAACTAAGTTGCTCAATGCATCGGCCACCCAAGAAGATAGTCCTAGAGATGAGTCGGCGTCGGGTGAGCCAGAATAAAGAACCTCGCAGTAGGGAGTTGGTGTTTAAACGAATGATGGAAAAGTAATTATCTAGTCTATCCCCAACACTTATATTTCTATCGGTACTCAGATGCCCGATGAATGACAGACAAAAGTCCGTCCTTTGGAGCATAACAAGGAAGATCTAGAACCCAATATTGAACAAGTGTACACCAGTGGAAGTCTGGAGAGTAAACTCACATGGGGGGATCAATAGATTCTTGAACCTGTGGATGAAGTAGTCGACATACGTGCCATAGCTTATGACAAGAAAAGGAAGGCTATCGTCCAACAAACCACCAAGAAATGGAGCATCACTTTGGATCGCTCCATCCTCATTAATAAAGAGGAATATTTGATAAACACACAAAATGCTAGAACATTTGAACTTATTGACGTAGGGAGAGAGATCTTGTATGCAACCCTAGACAGAGATAAAAAGGATGAAATGGAGTTGGTCTCTACCCTGAAAGAACTGAAACATTTGTGCCACTTGGCTAAGTACTATCAAGACACCACACAGGCCACAATATAATTAAGGTGCGAGTTCCAGGAGGCCTATGGAAAATTCACAGATGAGCGACACTTATTCACCACAAGAATCACTGAGCTATAGGAAGACACCCTCATGGCACTCGCAACATGAAAGGATATGGAGTGGTGTTATGAAAAGGTGTAGAAAGTTGTGCAAATAATCGACTACATTGGTGCAGTTCAATAGGGTCAAGATAAATAAGAACAAGACATTCGAGTGTTAAGCAAAATCAATCTTGATCACATAAAAATATTAGCTTAGTATTGGTAAAAGATGTCTCAGGAACCACACTAAGAGATTCAGGGGAAGTGGGTCAAGTGAGAGAGACACTGGACAAAGATTAATCGGGTGATGAAAGATATCTGACTCCCTGAATTTGGTATGCCTGATGAATTTGTCGACTTGTGCGACATTTTCGAATCGCACACCAAGCAAGATTATTCATGGGTTGAAATACTAACAAAGGTGACTGACATAGCGCCAGGATAAGTGCAACGATTTATGGAACATTCGATCAGAGCTCGAGCTATGCTACGACAGTTAAGTACCAGTCTAGTGAAGTATCAGGCGCATGTGATAGAAATAAGAGAATTTTACACAGCCCCGATGGAACAAAACAGGTTCCCATACACCAACACCTGTGAGGAACTATTCATCAGTTGGTTGGAGTATGAGAAGATTCATCCTTTTAAAGTGATATCTTAAGATGACTGTTAGAAAACTTCTAGGAGAGAACGCCATGTGGGGAGTTTTGTTTTTCTTAACTGCACTTTAGTCGTTATTTTTAGTTAATTTTATGTTATAAATAAGAGCATCGACCGATTAGTTAAGGGTCGATGGTTGTTGCAAGAAGCTCTCTTTTTTGGTTTGTTAAGAATTATTTTGAAACTGCCTTTAATTGAGAATTCCTTCTGGACCAGAGACAAGTTATATTTTCATCAAATGCATGTGTAATTGGAAGTGGAGAAGA
The DNA here is from genome assembly GCA_009831015.1 of Picea engelmannii. Taxonomy (NCBI): domain Eukaryota; kingdom Viridiplantae; phylum Streptophyta; class Pinopsida; order Pinales; family Pinaceae; genus Picea; species Picea engelmannii. The sequence goes on from ML805860.1 coordinate 320,293, forward strand.
ACTATTTCCTATTTCGTCTCATGAATGGATGTTGTAATGAGTAAGAGCTATTAAATATATTGTTAAGTTATCTGATGCAATGTTTTACATTTCTTTTCTTTAATGATGAATATGAATCGTTGTGTTATTATGTGATGGATGATCAAAGTAGGTGAATTATTTTTCTTTCCATTATCTTATCGCATGTGTGTTTTCTTCCTAATAATTAGTATCTTAGACAGTAATTGGATGCTCACATGGTTAACGTATTAGTATTAGGTCCATGGTATAGAATTGTTGTCTCCATGCTTGAGTAGCAGGTTATCCCAAGCTCAACCTCTTCTCTAGTAGTTAAACTTAATACTATTTTTTCCCAAGTTGGTTTATATAGGCTTACATCTCATATCGGTCCCATCTAAGAGAAAATACAAAAAAAGAAAGTGTAAACTCAAGGAGATGCCTTTGCAATAAAATGTAAAGCCCATTGATTAATTGGCCAGATCGCAAGATCTGGAGAACCATTCCACTATTAAATTCTACAGAGTCTAATTGGGCCTCGGTGGCGGGTTTGGTTCCTGCTGTTGAACTAAAGGGATTTAGGACCCATCAACAGAATCGACACTAGAATGAGGGCATGATAATGATTGGCTAAACACATATTTCACATAATATTCTAGACAACCTGTAGATTCAAAACAACCCACATGCATGGATAGTCATTCCCAAGACAACCCACACACATCGAGTACTCCTGAAACAAGTAACTCACCCCATCCCAAGGAAGAATTCTTGTTCCTTGACATACCTTATGCTCTCCCTCACGAGGAGTTAAATCAATTTAGAAGAATCACAAGAGCACACCCCTGACCGATCGATACACTGTCTTTAGCTCCGATACTTCCTCGAAGACAAAAAATAAGTAGACCAGTGGTCAATAATACCAACGAGGTTTTCGTTCACACAGTAGAAGACCTAATAGAATTTGAAATCATCGAAATCAAACATCCTCTTAATCTGATCCCCGGAATGCCAGCCGACGATGTCTCTGAACCAGACAATTTTTTGGAAGAAGAGGAATTTGACTCTGGATCCAAAGATATGGAAGACAACAATGATCATGAGGAAGAAGGGGGAAACTCACCTTAGAAAAATAAACCTTGGTTGGCCCGAGACTCTCTGGCCATCCCAAGGCGATTTCATAACCTTCCCCAACATCCAGAGAAGTTACTTCCTAAGTTTGACCCTGAAACCTTAGGACTACCTGAAGATCATATCAAGAAATTCATACTGGCTATCAGGCTAATGAATTTCCAACATGAAGACAAAGTATGTAAGATTTTTCCCTATACTTTCAAGAAATCCACATCCACATTGTATTTCAACTTACCTGTAGGATCCATAACTAGTTGGACCAAGTTTTAGAAATCTTTTTAGATAAATTTTCCGAAGAAACCACTACAGGAGATTTGATGGATGAATTGCTCATCGCCACCATGAGTTCAAAGGATAAGGTTAAATATTTCAATCAAATATTCACAACTATCTTGAACAAATTCCAACCTGAAGCTAAACCAATTCAGGAGTTGCAAATCAAAGTATATGCCAATGCCCTCCCAACTGATATTTCCATGTTTGTGAAGAGAGATGCCAAACGAACCATGGAAGAGAATTTTGAAGAAGCCAAGATGATAGAGTTCCAAATGAATGGATGTAAGGAAGTTCAGGTCTCGTTAGTTAAAAAAGAAGTCCAACCTCCTCCTAGGAGAGGACTCCATTTGACTAGACCGCTAGGGAAACAAGCAGAACAAGCTCCCGAAAAGGGTAATGGAGACATAAAATACCTACGACGCATGGTTAAGAAATTATCAAACGAGATCATAGACATGAAGAGAAATGCAGGGGAAGGAAATCAAGGCCAAATTCCCTATAAGCCTTTCTTTAAAAGAAACCCATCGTTCAAAGCAATTGAACCTCTCCCAGCTAACCTAAATATCAATTTAGGAAATGTAGCATCTGATTCTTTCTGTACTTATCACCAAGAAAATCACTCTGAAAGGGACTGCCCTTAATGGGTGCATGCCATGAATTTAATGGCCAATCGGTTCCTAGACGAAGTCTCCTTGACCTAACAACCAAGAAGTTCGGTTATGAATGTTACTGATTAAGAAGAGATTGATCCACCAACATATACAAACATGTTGATATGGGATCCTGACTTAATCATTCCTTTCAAAGACTTATTTGAGTCTCAAGAAACCCCTGCAGAGATCTCAATTGTGAAAGCACACAGTAAAGGTGCACCTGCCTTGAAAGATCCCATTACTACCTGAACGTCAGGTGAAAGGTCAATTCTCGATCATCCAGAAATGCATTTGTCTCCTCGTAAGAACCCTATCAGCATCCGTACCTGAGAATCGCCCAAACAGGATTACAACTTAGTTGAATATTTAAAGAAGTTAAAGGCTAATATATCAGTTATGGACATATGTAGGATCCCTCAGTAAAAGGACTTCCCACTACAAGATTTGAGATCAATAAAAAACCCTACGACAAGCGATGATCAACAAAGGAATATAACTCCCACAGACCTAGGGAATAAACCAACTATGAACACTTGTTCTAAAGATAATAAGGGAAGACCTTTTGTCCCACCTTTACTTTTAACATTTGATGTCTTCAACAGGAACCTCCATAACTATTTGGGTGATTCAGAAGCATCCTCTAACATTATGCCACTGTCTATATATAAAAAAACTAAACTCAGTCCCTCTCAAGAGTTATAAACATGTAATACAACTAGACAGAACCCAGGTGAAGGTCATGAGAGAACTTAAAGATGTAATGATCAGAATAGCCACGCATCCTAAGTTTTTGCAAGTAATTTACACATTATATTAGACATCCCAGAAACTTATGGATTATTGTTAAGTCGAGCCTGGTCTGAGAAATTAAACAGATATTTTAGTACAGACTAGGTACACCTTTGGCTACCATTAAAGGGGCACAATAATATGATCAGAATTGATAGGGAGAGATATCTGAAACATACGGTCACTGATCTAGAAACCCTAAACGAACCCTCATCGACACATTTCACTGTACTAGGCAATTATTCATGCGATTCCTATTTCAGGAACTTCTCCCCACTTCCATATGATGTCCCTCTCACTCAGAACTATGAAATGATTTTTCAAGAGAAATCGTCGATACCGACAGAGGAAACCCTCTTCTGTCAAGAACTTGTGCTAGAAATCACCAGACAAAAGATAGGAGGGAAAGAAATTATTAAGAAGGAAGAAAAAGTTAACTTCCGCTCACAAATTCGGACCATATACTTTGATGGATCTAAATCATAGGAAGGATCAGGGGTAGGGTGCATCCTCATTGATCCAAAAGGTAAAAGTCATTTCCTATCCTGTAGACTAGAATTTGAATGCACAAACAACACCATCGAGTATGAAGCTCTAGTCCAAGGTTTAAAGAAATCCATAGACTTAAACATCAAAGAATTGAAGGTTTTTAGAGATTCTAAAATTATCGTTAGACAAGTAAGGAATACTATACATTGAAATTCCATGCACCTAAAGAATTATCAACATGAAGTGCATAGGTTAATAGAGCATATTGAAGCTTTCAATATCACCGCAATCCCAAGAGAAAAGAATGTCCTTGTTGATTCCCTCGCCACAACTACTTCAAGGCTGTCACCTCTAGAAGATTATGAAGATCCTTCCTGATTCCCTCGCCACAACTACTTCAAGGCTGTCACCTCTATAAGATTATGAAGCCTCCTGATTCACTATGGAACTACTCTACAAACCATCGGTGCCTAACAACATTTCTAATTGGAAAGTCTTTGAAGGGGATGAACAGATCATAAACTTTCTAACTAACCAAGATAATTTTAAGGACTTAGCTATTGATGATGAAGTATTCCAGGAACAATCAATGAAAATTGATCCTCAGACAGGTCAACTAACTGACAAATCGAAGTCTCACACAATCCCAAATGGGATAACTAATTTAGAAAATATTATTGACCTAAAAGAATGATTTAAGGGGACCAAAAATGCGAAGACTGGTAGTTCCTGTCCCATGCATGAAACTATAAACCTCGGAACCCCGGAAAACCCAAAAAATATAAATCTTGGCAAGACTATATCTAAAGAGGAAAGGAAGGCTTATCTCAAACTATTCAGAAAATATCAAGATGTCTTTGCATGGTCCTACCAATATCTGAAAACTTACGATACCCGTATCATTCAACACACTATACCATTAAAACCTGAAGTGAAATGCTTCCAACAAAAGCTCCAAAAGTATCATCCATCCCTGAAACATCTCATTTGTCAGGATTTGAAGAAACTTTTAGATGCCAAAATTATCTTCGGGGTAAGACATTCCACACGGGTAGCAAATTTAGTTCTGGTGAGGAAAATGTCTGGAGAAATGTGCTTATGCGTAGATTTTAGGAACCTCAACAAAGATTCAGAAAAAGACAACTACCCAGTCCCACCGATGGAGCAACTCTTGCATACCATGTCCGATTATCATATTTTCTCTCTACTGGACGGTTTCTCAGGTTACAACCAAGCTTTGGTTTCAGAGGAAGACCATTTGAAAACTACCTTCCAAACCAAATGGGGAACTTTCACTTACAAATGCATGCCCTTTGGGTTAATCAACGCAAGGGAAACCTTCCAAAGGGAAATGGACAAAGTGTTCCAGGGACTGATCAACAAGTGTGTGGTAGTGTATCTGGATGACGTAACTGTGTATTCGAAGAACAGAGAGGAGCACATCCAACACTTAACCTATATTTTCGAAAGGTGTAGAAAATACGGTATATCTTTAAACCCTAAGAAGACTATCTTTGGTGTGGAAGAAGGAAAGATATTAGGTCATATTATATCCCAAGATGGCATTGGCATAGATCCTGAGCGATTCAAAGCTATAACTGAGATCCCAATTACCTCACAACAAAATGACAATGCAATCCTTCTTTGAGAAAATTAATTTTGTAAGAAAATTCACACCGGATTTCTCCGAGACTATCAGACCGCTACAAAAAATGATCAACAAAGATGCTAAATTTAAGTGGGATGATGAACGAAAGGATTCTTTCATCAATATTAAAACTGCTATATCCCAATCCCTCGTGTTATGAAGTCCCAATTTCAATAGATATTTCTTCCTCTATACTTTCATCTCCAACCAGTCGTTAGTTGTAGTATTGACTTAGAAGGATGATGACAACAACGAGGCTCCGATGACATTCATGAGAACTAATATCCAAGGAGCCAAACTTGATTATCTTGCTATTGATAAAGAGGCCTATGTTGTATATAAGGCAGTGAAACACTTCAGATATTACATCCTCAAGATCCACACCAAAGTAATTGTGCCTCACCCTGTTGTTTGATCCCTCTTCACTCAACAAGAGATGGGGGAAATAAGAGGGAACTGGATAGAAGTAGTTCAAGAATTTGATCTGGGTATAAATCCTGCCAAACTAGTTAAAGGGAAAGGATTATGCAAACTGGTAGTTGAAGCCTAGGACCAAGTAAATGAAGATTCTAGATGGGAGAATGAAATGGAATTATGGTGTGGTGAGGCTTCATACATTTCTCTAGGGAAAGAGTCTTGGTATGAGAATTTGACTTATCTCCTGCACCATGGGACTTGCCTAGAAAGCCTCAACCCCAGGGAAAGGAGATCTCTCAGGTTAAAATCTATGCAATGTCACCTCATAAATTTGGTACTCTTTCAGATTAATTATGATGGGGTACTTCTAATATGTCTCGAACATGAATATGCAGACAAAGTTATTAAGGAGCTCCATGATGGCCTTGTAGGTGGACATTTTGCAGGAAACACCACTGCTCATAAGATAATGAGAGCTAGTTATTATTGTCCCACTTTGTTCAAGGATGCTCACACCTACGCTAGGAATTGTAAAACTTGTCAAATAAGTGTTGGGAGAGAGAAGGGAGCAACATTCCCACTCCAACCGGTGACCGTTTCTAGGCCTTTTGAGTAATGGGGGTTAGACATCATAGGAGAAATTACACCATGCTCTTCAAAACAACACAAGTACATAGTTACTTCCATCAATTACTTCACGAAATGGGCAGAAGATATTCCTCTAACCCATGTAAATGATAAGGTGGTAATCCAATTCATAGAGAAACAACTAATTACAAGGTTCGATGTCCCTTCTGTTCTTTTTTTCGATAATGCAACTTATTTTTCTTCCACCTTATTAACAAATTTTTCACTAGACAAAGGAATCATAATTAGATACTCTGCAAATTACTACCCACAGGGAAACAAAGTGGCAGAATAAACTAATAAGAACCTAGTGAGAATATTGAAGAAAACGGTTGCAGACAACCATAGAATTTGGCATAATCTACTTCATAACGCTTTATGGGCCGATAGGATCACACCCAAAGAAGCTATAGGAAATTCCTCATACTTTCTGGTATACAAAAAGTAAGATGTCCTCCTGAACGAACTTTATCTTCCATCTCTTCAACTTGCCCAAGATTCTAGAGGCGAGCCTTCATCAGTTATACAAAAAAGAATTGACACTCTGCTCATGCTAGAAGAAGAAAGGGAAAAGGCTAAGTCAAAATCATATCCCATCACCAGATAGTAAAAATATGGTTTGACAAGAACAAGGTTAAAGAGAAGAATTTTGAAGTAGGAGACCTAGTCCTAAAATGGGATAGAGCCAATGATCCTAAAGACAAACATTCTAAGTTTCAGAATATGTGGCTCAGACCTTTCCAGGTGGCCGAGAATATTGGGGTAGGCACTTACCGGTTATAGAATCTCAAGGGGGAACCTGATGCCCTCCCAGTGAATGGACAAGCCCTAAAAAAATACTTTCAATTATATATATAATTTTTGTTTTGCGTGCATATCCTCATAATTTGGTTTTCTGCTAGATGCATCTTCTTTTGTTTTGTTTTTTTGTTTTATTATTTGGACTTCTGCTCCTTCAAAGATTGTGTTTAGCAAGACAATGGTTGACCTCAAAACATGTGACATAACAAAATTTCTTCCTAACTCGTATCTCACATACAAACACAAGAAGCGCTAGGGAACCTGCAATTGTTTCGAGGGACTCTCTATCTAACCTGTGCAGATGAACAACTTTGGAGAAAGGTTAGAAGTGTCTTCTTAGTGTTTTTTTAAGACCTTGAGGGAAAGAAAGAAACCTGGAAAGGACTACATGCACCTCAAAGACAGAGCTAGGAAGTTTCATGTTCACCATCTCATCTTACAAAATAAAATATGTCATCCTCTCCAACTCGCCCAAGGCAGTCTGCTGAAATAAAATTGAATTTATCAAATGAGTGGGAAGTAGGAGAGGGTATGCATATATCTCTGTCAGGGCAATGGACACTCAGTGGCAGTGGAGCAAGGTCTATGATGTTGGGGTGACTCCGTTGGGTCTATGGACGCTCGCTGGTAGTGGATGATTTACTAGAATTTTGTAAAATAGGGCATGAGTCAGAGTTACAGGAAATGAAGGAGGAATAAAAGTTAAAAAACCCCACAGGAAGACCTGGAAGCATCAACCAGAGAATTTCAAATGCAAGGGTAAAAGAAGCTCTGATTTAAAGACAGTAAGTTCTCCACTAAATTTTGTATTAGCCAATCACGAAGGAGGAACAAAGAATCTTCTTTCACCTAGTAATTCACCATTTTTTGAGCACTCAACACACCTTAAAAATTCTATGTCAAATTTTACTTTTTGGGTACCACTTGATCTTTTGCATTATCTAATTCGATGTCAGTATGAAAAATGTTTCCCTTGCTTATCATTTTTTGGTTCTCATTAAAGTCCTTAAAATTTTTCTTGAACATGTGAAAACCACCATAACTTGAAAGACTAACATTTAATTAAAGAATCAACCACCGAAACATTTCCCGGATGCGTTAAAAAAATTTGGCATTGGAAAGAATTAAAGATGAAAGAAATTCACTCAAGAAAACCACAGTTGTCGAGCGCCGATCCTCATCGGCATTGGAAAAGGGAATTTTTTGTTCGAGACAGGCATCACATAAGGATATCGTCGATGACCAATCCTTTCGGCATCGGTAAAAATCTAAAAGAGTAAGCGTTAACGAAGAAATAAAGGCTTCGTCGATAGCCGATCCCCGATGAATTTGGCATCGACGGTCCCAGTTTTATTTTAACATACACATATTGGTAGAATCCTGACTCCGATTAAGATACACGATCAAACAACCTATCCTTATCTATCATGTGTCTTTGTCAGATTGAATAAACATACGAACTAGTTTTTACCTGAGTCGTTATCAATTCTTGAGGCCTAGGTCGCACCCCGAGTCATTTTTGTCGCGTCAGCACCGTATGATGAAATCAATCAGCATCTAAATTTATTAACAAGAGGATACCAATGAAAACATTCACCACACATCATTGATCCTTGACCTGCCCACTAGGAAAGAGACATGATGGGACGTTTTAGCATCAAATACATTCCACCCGGGAGCATTTAAGAGACTAATCAATTCCAAATGTCGCATTAGTTTCCAATTCGTGCGCGAATCGAAAGGACTGTTTGAATTTACCGATGCAACATATCTTCTCCCGTGCCTCCGCCATCAACCCATGATGAATTAAATCATAGAGATTCGATGACTAATTTCGTTTGATTTTTCACTCATAACCCGAGTTAATTGGTTGATACGACACGATAGGTTCATCCCCATTTAAATTATTTTTGAGTTGTTTGTAACAAGATCATCGCACACAAAGAAGTTCAAATCATCCAAAGGAGCGAGACGACCAATCCGGAATACATTTTTAAGGTCAAGTGAGTATTAAACAATAGGTTTAGAAAGCGTTACAGGTATGTACCAGTCTATGGATTTTTTATGCTTCACTTCATTCATTTTTTGTCCGGTTTTATTCTGTACGCATGTCCTAAAGATTGATTTTTATGGAAGGAACATTTCCTCCAAGAAAACCAACCACCAGGAAATCTCTGAGAGTGTCGAAGCTAAAGGAACCAGATGTAGGAGAAGGTTCTTCCCCAACAGCCACAAAGCAATTGGAATTTTCTCCAAAGTCGGTGCCCTTCATCAAGACATCCACCAAGGAGGTTTTCATTTAGCCTCTAGCCTTTGGAGACACATAGGATAGCATAAGGACCAAGGTATTACTCTTGCACTGGGGATAAATTTTCCAGAATATCAAGTGAGAAGAATTCCCTGAATGTACCCCGCACAACGACCTTGATATGAGGAAATTTGATGATGATGTTTTTTTGAATATTTGAAGGTCGTACCTACACATGGTAGAGAGAAGAACCCAAATTTTCCCATGCATTGAACGTTTGAAGTGACTTATTTACCACACAGACACACAAAGTTGTCTAATTAATGACAACAATGGCGAGTGTGTCGGGGTTTTTCTTCCGGTGGAGGTGTATAATTACTATAAGCTCAGAGATCTAGAGGGGCAGCTGAACACCAATTTTTTTATAAGCTTCTATGAGAAACATGACACCAACTAGGTGATGGCTTCGTGGTGGAGAGAGGATAAAAAGTTCAGTAATAGGACCTCCGGCTGGTACCCGAAGACCAACTTAAGAGAGTCATATATCTATCTAATGGCCCTCATCTACCGAATGTATGGGGAGAAATATTGTTCTAGGTTTTCAGAGGCATGGATGCCTCTAGATTACATGGTAGCCATTTCTGGAATAGGATTTAACTGGGGCTTAGATGCCAGAAGAAGGAGAGACTCCACCCTTCTACATGGCTTCCTATTTATTGGACATCATCTGTGCCCAAAATTCTTTTTTCGGAATGAACTTGAGTTGGCACTCCTCAAAACTCCTGGTCCATGCATATTTAGGCATCTTATGGGAGAACATGTACAAGAAATCCTATTCTCTCATCTGTGATCAATTTATCGTGCACATTTATTTTATGATTTTCAAGAAAGAGTGTCCAAGACTGTCTGTCGCGGACAAAAAGATGATATCAAGGGTTGATCACTGGTATCTAGATGAGCATGATACCTACATCAGGGTTTTCATATCCACCAAAGCACCAAACCTGCTACCGTTGTATGTCCCTGATTGAGTAGTAGCAGGGGAAATCTGCTACTAGACCATCCTGCAAGGTTACAATGCTACTCTAGTAAAAGATAAGAAGTGGGAATTAATACCTTATGGATTCCATATAGGTTTATACATGGTAAAAGATACTGCTCAAGCCAAGAAGGAAGGGTTAAGCCAATTAGATTTTTGATTTCCCTAGGAAGGGTCAAGCCAAGAAGGAAGGGTTAAGCCAAGAAGGAAGGGTTAAGAAAAATCTCCCTAGGAAGTGGCTGAAATAGAAGAGATTTCCCAGGTAACCCTGGTACAGGATATGATTTCCCCCGAGGCTCAGGATGCATGAGAGAGAGAATTACTCATGTATGAAAAGGATCAACAGATCATGAATCAGATGAGAGATAACCCAGAACTTGTCAGGATGCCAAGGCATCCGAACGATATCCCAGAAGAAAGCTCGGTGAGACCAAGCGGCCTTGAGTTCATAGACCTTGATAACATCAATGGGTTAGATGACCCTAGATCCACAACACCACCGATTGGATTGTCGACAAGTATTTCAATGCAACTGAAGGCAAGTGAGGTATCAGTAGAAACAAGTGCATCGAACCCCATCCATGAGATAATTAAAATCTATGATGATGATGAGAGCCCAAAAGTATCTCTCGGGACCTTGGTGCATGTCGAAGAAGAAAAGGGAGATGAGAAGACATCTTCTCCTACCCCCAACGTCCACACCCAGGAGGTCCCACAGAAATAAAAGGAAGTCTAAAGTGTCCCAGAAAAAAATATGCCTGATGCGCTGGCCACCCAATATGCCATTTCTTCAATGAATGTAGTATTTCCGTCATTTCCTTCTCATAAATGGGTTTGTGTAAGTCCCTTCCCTTGAATGTTTGACTTTCAAAAGCCAGGGGCCTTCCTTCTTGCATTAGGACAACACCAATTCCATTTCCCGAGGCATCACATTCCACAATAAATGTTTTTGTGAAGTCTGGAGTGGTCAAGACAGGAGCTTTGCACATCACCTCTTTAAGTTTCTCAAAATATTTAGTTTCCTATGGAGTCCATGAAAAAGCATCCTTCTTAGTTAGTGCCATTAAAGGTGCTACTATTCTTCCATAGTGTCGAACAAACTTGCGGTAGTAACCTGTCAAACCCAAAAATCCTCTAAGATTCTTCAATGTTTTGGGAATCAACCAATCCATCATGGCCTTAATCTTGTTAGGGTCTACCTTGACACCTTCATGAGATAAAATATGACCTAAATACTCTACTTCCTTCACTCCAAAGAAACATTTGGATGGTTTGGCATATAGTTGTTGCTCCTTTAGTAGTTGTAGCACCTTGTCAACATGTCACACATGATCCTCCCAAGACTTGCTATATATTAGTATATCATCAAAAAATACTAACACAAA
>ML805860.1:331891-361291 GCA_009831015.1 Picea engelmannii
TTGGGATATCTTCTTCCTTCATTCTAATCTGGTGATACCCTAAACGAAGATCCAACTTTGTGAAATAGATTTGTCCATGTAGTTCATCTAACAATTCATCAATGACAGGAATAGGAAACTTATCTTTAATAGTGATCTTGTTGAGCTCTCTATAATCTGGACACATATGCCATGAGTCATCTTTCTTGAATACCATTACCACTAGTGCAGAGTAAGAACTTTGGCTAGGTCTAATAAGGCTAGCCTCTAACATTTATTCAACCATGCGCTCAATTTCACTCTTCTGGGCATAAGGGTATCTGTATGGCCTGATGTTAGGAGGAACACCCCCATGAATTAGGTGAATATCATGATCATGATTTCGAGTGGGTGGAAGACCTTTGGGAATATATTCAAATACTTTGGAATGGTTATCAATGATCCATTGGAGATCTAGAGGAATAGATGGCTTAGATGTTTGAACATCTAGTGAGCATAGTTGTTTAATAACACCTTGATGCCCCTTTTTCAATAATTTTGTCATGCCATTAGAGCTTATCACCTTACCGGGTTTCCCTGTGATACCTCTTAACTCGACTTCTTTTCCTTCCAATAAAAATTTCATGAAAAGTTCTTGAAAATTAAAAGCCATCATTCCTAATGATTGTAACCATTGGATTCCTAGTACAACATTAGCACCACCCATGGGTATAGAAATCATTGGACTATTCATTACATATTCCCCCATAGTAAGATTGATCTTATTGCATCTTCCTGAGCAATTGATAGTTCCTCCATCTGCAATCATTACTTGAAACTCTGGCCCTGGATATACAAAGCAATTGAGAGCTTTGGCTAATTTGTAGTGAATGAAATTATGAGTACTGCCAGAATCAATTAGGACTATTACCTTTTCTTTTTGATGTATCCTTCAATCTTGAGGGTTTGAGGAGTCATATATCTATCTAATGGCCCTCTTCTACCGACTGTATGGGGAGAAATATTGTTCTAGGTTTTCAGAGGCATGGATGCCTCTAGATTACATGGTAGCCATTTCTGGAATAGGATTTAACTGGGGCTTAGATTCCAGAAGAAGGAGAGACTCCACCCTTCTACATGGCTTCCTATTTATTGGACATCATCTGTGCCCAAAATTCGTTTTTCGGAACGAACTTGAGTTGGCACTCCTTAGAACTCCTGGTCCATGCATATTTAGGTATCTTATGGGAGAATAGGTACAAGAAATCCTATTCTCTCATCTGTGATCAATTTATCGTGCACATTTATTTTATGATTTTCAAGAAAGAGTGTCCAAGACTGTCTGTCGCGGACAAAAAGATGATATCAAGGGTTGATCACTGGTATCTGGATGAGCATGATACCTACATCATGGTTTTCATATCCACCAAATCACCAAACCTACTACCGTTGTATGTCCCTGATTGAGTAGTAGCAGGGGAAATCTGCTACTAGACCATCCTGCAAGGTTACAATGCTACTCTGGTAAAAGATAAGAAGTGGGAATTCATACCTTATGGATTCCATATAGGTTTATACATGGTAAAAGATACTACTCAAGCCAAGAATGAAGGGTTAAGCCAATTAGAGTTTTGATTCTAGACTGGCCATTTTCGCAAGCATGACCCAAAGGGTCTAGTCCCAAAGCACGTGTCACAAGTATCATCCTATTGACCATACGCCCATGATAGATTTGAAGACAAAATTTTCACAGAAAATGCGTAGGATTGGGATGAAGATATAGCAAGGATGGACGATACTAGGATTAGTAAATTCAAAGCCATGAGCCTAGATGAACAAGCAGAAACCCTAGAAAAATTGACTCAAGGAGCCCTCTATGCTAGGGAGGAAATAATAGAGGCCGAGATAGCAGAATCTCCCCAGGAAGCGGCTGAAATAGCAGAGATTTCCCAGGTAACCCTGGTACAAGATATGATTTCCCCCGAGGCTCAGGATGCACGAGAGAGAGAATTAATCATGTATGAAGAGGATCAACAGATCATGAATCAGATGAGAGATAACCCAGAACTTGTCAGGATGCCAAGGCATCCGAACGATATCCCAGAAGAAAGCTCGATGAGACCAAGCGACCTTGAGTTCATAGACCTTGATAACATCAATGGGTTAGATGACCCTGGATCCACAATGCCACCGGTTGGATTGTCGACAAGTATTTCAATGCAACTGAAGGCAAGTGAGGTATCAGTAGAAACAAGTGCATCGAACCCCATCCATGAGATAATTAAAATCTATGATGATGATGAGAGCCCAAAAGTATCTCTCGGGACCTCAGTGCACATCGAAGAAGAAAAGGGACCTGAGAAGACATCTTCTCCTACCCCCGATGTCCACACCCAGGAGGTCACACAGAAAGAAAAGGAAGTCTAAAGTGTCCCAGAAAAAAATATGCCTGATGCGTTGGCCACCCAATCAGATATTCCTAGAGATGAGCTGACGTCGGGCGAGCCAGAAGAAAGAACCCCGTAGTAGGGAGTTGGCATTTCAATGAACGATGAAAAAGTAAGTATCAAGTCTATCCCCAACACCTCTATTTCTATCGGTACTTAGATGCCCGATGAACGATAAAAAGAAGCCAGTCCTTCAAAACATAACGAGGAAGCTCTAGAATCCAATCTTCAACAAGTGTACACCAGTGGAAGTCTGGGGAGTAAACTCACATGGGGGGATTAGTAGATTCTTGAACCTGTGGATGAAGTAGCCGACATACATGCCGTAACTTATGACAGGAAAAGGAAGTCTATCTTCCATCGGACCACGAAGAAAAGGAGGATCACTTTGGATCACTCCATCCTCATCACTACAGAGGAAGATTTGATAAACACACAAAATGCCAGAAAATTTGAACTTATTAGTGCAGGGAGAGCAATATCGGACGCCACCCTAGAAAGAGCTAAATATGATGAAAAGAAGCTGGCCACCACCCTAAAAGAACTAGAATATTTGCACCACTTGGTTAAGTACTATCAAGACACCACATAGGCCACAATATACTTAAGGTGCGAGTTCCAGGAGGCCTATAGAAAATTCATAGACGAGCGACAGTTATTCACCGCAAGAATCGCTGAGCTACAGAAAGACACCCTCATGGAACTTGCGATGTGCAAGGATATGGAGTGGTGTTACGAAAATGTGCAGCAAGATGTGGAAAGATTTGACTACATTGGTGTATTTCAATAGGGTTGAGATAAAGAAGAACACGGGATTTGGGTGTTGAGCGAAAATAGTCTTGATCACATAAAAAGATCAGTTGAGTATTGGGAAAAGATGTCTTGGGAACCACACCAAGAGATTCAGGGGAAGTGGATCAAGTGCAAGAGACACTGGACAAGTATTAATCAGGTGATGAAATATATTGGACTCCCTGAATTTGGTATGCTCGATGACTTTGTTGACTTGCGCGACATAGTCGAATCACACACCAAGCAAGATTCTTGATGGGCTAGAAGACTAACAAAGGTGACCGACACAACGCCAGGACAGGTGCAACGATTTGTGGAACATTCGATCAGAGCTCATGGTATGCTATGACATTTAAGTACCAATCTGGTGAAGTATCGGGCGCATGCGATAGAAATAAGAGAATTTTACGTAGCCCCAATGGAACAACACAGGTTCCCATAAGCCAACACATGCAAGGAACTATTCATCAGTTGGTTGGAGTATGAGAAGTGTCATCCTTTTAAAGTGATATCTTAAGATGACTGTTAGAAAACTATTAGGAGAGAATGCCACGTGGCGAGTTTGGTTTTTCTTAAATGCACTTTAGCCGTTATTTTTAGTTAATTTTATGTTATAAATAAGAGCATCGACCGATTAGTTAAGGGTTGATGGTTGTTGCAAGAAACTCTCTTTTCTAGTTTGTTAATAATTATTTTGAAGCTACCTTTAATTGAGAAGTCCTTCTGGAACAGAGACAAGTTATATTTCTATCAAATGCATGTGTGATTGGATGTGGAGAAGAATTATTTCCTATCTTGTCTCATGAATGGATGTTGTAATGAGTAAGATCTATTAAATCTATTGTTAAGTTATCTGATGCAATTTTTTACAGTTCTTTTCTTTAATGATGAAGATGAATCGTTGTGTTATTATGTGATGGATGATCAGAGTAGGTGAATTATTTTTCTTTCCATTATCTTATCACATGTGTGTTTTCTTCTTGATAATTAGTATCTCACACAATAATTGGATGCTCACATGGTTAACGTATTAGTACTAGGCATGTGGTATAGAATTGTTGTCTGCATGCTTGAGTAGCGGGTTATCCCAATCTCATCCTCTTCTCCAGTAGTTAAACTTAATCACGTTTTTTCCCAAGTTGGTTTATACCAGCTTACATCTCATATCGGTCCCACCTAAGAGAAAATACAAAAATAGGAAGTCTGAATTGAAAGAGATGCCTTCGCAAGAAAACGTAAATCCCATCGATTAATTGGCCGGATCACAATATCTGGAGAACCATTCCACTATTAAACGTTGTAGAGTCTAATTGGTCCTCTATGGAGGGTTTGGTTCCTACTATTGAACTAAAGGGATTTAGGACCCATCAACAATCGGGAACCCCAATGGAAAACTAGAGGGATGAGATTGGATTGGGTGAACAAGGAGAATAAATCCCACAACAGAAAATCGACATCTCAACAACCGATTACCAAGTAAGTATCAAGTTTTCCCTTGATTCCTCAGCTTTGGACAGTACCTTACCACCTAATGAGAAACAACTAGAGGTTGAGCAATCGAGACCTACAAAAGAGTTTCAGGAACCCAGTTTTGAACAAATATACATTGTTGGGAGCCTGGGAAACACTCTTACTTGGGGAGAACAACAAATCCCTGAACCTGTGGATGAGGTCACCGATATAAAAGCAATCACTTATGAATGAAAGAGGAAATCCATCATGAAAAGAACCACCAAGAAAAGGAGGATTACTTTGGACAGTTCGATCCTCATCACCATAGAGGAGTAATTGAATTGATCAAGACAAAGCATGCCAAGACATTCGAGCTTATCATCACAGGGATGGAAATCAAATATTCCACCCTGGATAGAGAAAGTAATGATGAAGAGGATCTGGTTGCTGTGCTAAAGGATTTGGATCATATGCACCATTTGGCAAAATATTATCCGGACTCCACATAGGCCACGATATTTTTGAGAAGCGAATTCCAAGATGCCTACAAAAAATTCACAAGTGAGAGACACATTTTCACTGCACAGATAGCCAACTTTCAAGAAGACACCCTTATGGCACTAACGACTTGTAAAGACATGGAAATATGGTATGAGAAGTCCCACCAAGCAATGGAAAGAATTGATTACATCAACACAGTTCAAAATGGTCGAGACACTAAAGAGCATGACATTCGGGTGCTAAGGGAAAACAACATCGATTGTATAAGGAAGTCAGTCAAATACTGGTCTAAGATGGCCCAAGAACCTCAATGGGAGATTTAAGAGAAATGGGTTGATTCTGAAAGAAGCTGGACCAAGATCAATCAAGGTATGAGAGACATTGGTCTCCCAGAATTCGGCTCACATGAGGACTTTGTAGACTTCCATGACATAGTCAAACAACATGCAGAACAAGACTCATTGTGGACTGTAGAGATAGAAAAGGTGGAAAACATGGTGCCAGTTCAAGTACATCAGTTCATGGAGCACCCGATCAAGGCTCAGACAATATTACAGTAGTTAAGTGTTAAAGTAGTCAAGTATCAAGTACGAGCGATAGAAATAAAGGAGATCCTTTCGGCCCTAATGGACCAACACAGATTCCCGTATGCCAACACATGCGAGGAACTCTTCATCAAATGGTTAGAGTATGAGAAGAGTCATCCATGTAAGTAAAACCATTTGATGACTCTTAGAAGATAGAGAAATGGAAGTGCCATGTGTCGATGTTTTGTTTTACTTAGCTTGCACTTTTGATAGGTATTTTTAGTTAATAATTTGTTATAAATAAGATGATTGACCTTTTAGAAGAGGTTGATGGTTTTGGCAAAGACCCTCATTTTTGGAATTGTAAAAGAACTATTTCAAAACTACTTTAATTTAGAATTCTTGTTTAGGACCAGAGACAAATTTATGTTTTACATCAAAGGTGTGTGTGATTGGATCATAAGGAGGAATTACTTTTGACTTTATATCATGAATGGATGTTGTAATGAGTAAGATTTTTTGAATCTATTGATAAGTTAGTTGATTCAATATTTTTATAATTCTTATCTCTAATTATGGAAAGAAGATCATTGTGTTAATGTGTGATTAGTGATTAGAGCTAAGGAAACTAATTTTGTTTCCATCATTTTATTGCATGCATGTTTTCTTTCGATAATTGTGTCTCAATCAATAATTGAAATACCATCAAGTTGATGTATTAGTACTAGGCTTGTCGTAGGTGTGAAAATCCTTGTCTGCATGCTTGAGCACGAGGGTTATCCCGAGCTCAACCTTCTTTAGTAGTTATTTTTCCCCCCTTTTTCTTTACCTAGCTAGTTTATACCAACACCTATATTTTATCAAACCCACCTAATAAGAGAAAATACAAAAAAGAGAATGTTCAAACTGAAGGAGGAGTTTTCATAAGAAGATATCCCGTAAATCACTACATAAATCCCATCAATTAATTGGCTGGATTGTAAGATCTGGAGAACCATTCCACTATCAAACAATGTAGAGTCTAATTGGGCCTCAGTGGCAGGTTTGGTTCCTACTATTGAGTTAAAGGGATTTAGGACCCCTCAATAGAATTGGCGCTAGAAGGAGGGCCTAATGAATGAATGACTGACAATATTTCTGATATAATATTTCACGCGGCCTGTAGATTCAAAACAACCCACATGAATGGCTAGTCATTCTCAAGACAACCCACATACACTGAGTACTCCTGAAATGAGTAAATCACCCTGGCGAGAGGAAGAAAATTTATTCCCTTAAATACCTTACGCTCTTCCCCATGAGGAGTTGAACCAGTTCAAAAGAATCACAAGAGCTTACGCCCGACATATTGGAGCACTACCCTTAGCTTCATTACTCCCTCATAGAAAACAAGTAGGCAGACCAGTGGTCGACAACCCCAACTAGGATTTTGTCCACATAGTATAAGACCTGATAGATTTCTCCTTTCTGAGATTGAACATCCCCTCAACCTAATCCATGAAACACTAGCTGGTAACTACTCTAAGCCCGACAATTTTTTTGACGAGGAAGGTTTTAACTCAGAACGCTCGGTTTTGGAGTCGGACGACATGGAATATAAAAATGATCATAATGAAGAAAGGGGAAACCCACCTCAGAATAATCAACCTTGGTTGGACAGATATTCTCTGGCCATTCTCGGACGAGTACATAACCTTCCCTATCATCCAGAAAAGTTACTCCCTAAATTTGACCTTGAAACCTAAGGATTGCCTAAAGACTATATCAAAAAATTCATACTAGCTATTAGACTATGCATGTCCAACATGAAGACATAGTATGCAGGATTTTCCCCTACACTTTTGAGAATTCGACCTCCACGTGGTATTTTAACTTTCCTATAGGGTCCATAACTAGTTGGACAAAGTTTCAAAAGGATTTTTTAGATAAATTTGCAGAAGAAACCACTACAAGAGCCTTGATGGCTGAGTTGTTTGTCGCCACTATGAGTTCAAAAGAGAAGGTTAAAGACTTCAATCAACGATTCACCACTATCCTAAAAAAATTTCAACCTGAAGCTAAAGCCACTTAGGAGTTGCAAATAGAAGTATAGACTAATTCTCTCCCTACTTCCATTTCCATGTTTGTGAAGAGGGCTGCCAAAAAAAACTTAGCTGAGAATTTTGAGGAAGCCAAAACAATAGAATTCCAAATGAATGGATGTAAAGAAGGCCAGGTCTCATTACTTAAGAAGGAAGTTAAACCTCCTCCCAGGAGAGGACTCTTATTGACTAGACCCCCAGGGAAACAAACAGAACAAGGTCCCAAAAAAGGAAGTGGAGACATAGAATACCTACAACGAATGATAAAGAAGTTGTCAAACAAAATCATAGACATGAAAAGAAGTGCAGGGGAAGGAAAACAAGTTCAAAGGCCTTATAAACCCTTACTTAAAATAAATCCACCATTCAAAGCAATTGAACCTCCCCCATCCAACTTAAGCATCGACCTAGAAAATGTGGCATCCGACTCTTTTTGTACCTATCACCAAGAGAAATGTTTTGAAAGGGATTGTCCACAATGGGTGCATGCCATGAATTTGATGTCCAATTGGTTTCTAGATGAGTTTTCTCTTACTGAACAATCAAGCGGCTCAGCTGTGAATATTTTTTATCAAGAGGAAGTTGACCCGCCGAAAGAAACAAACATGCTGCTTTGGATCCCTGACCTACCAATGCCTTCCAATGATCTATTTGAGGTTCAAGAACCACCCATAGAGGTCTTTGTTGTGAAAATGCGAAGTAGGGGTCAACCGGTCTCAAACAACCTTACCATTACCCATGCTTCGAGAGGAAAAAAAAACATCCGATCACCCGAAAGAATATGTTTTCTTCCAAATAAATCCTACAAACATCCATACACGAGAATCACCCAAGATAGACTACAACATAGTAGAAGATTTGAAAAAATTGAAGGAAAATATATCGATCATGGACATGTGTAGAATACCCCAACAAAAGGACTTTCTGTTACAATCTTTGAAGTTAGTAGGAACTTCTATAACAAGCATTGACCAAGGAGAAAATCTAGCTCTCACAGATCTAAGAAATAAGACAATCATAAATGCTTTCTTTGAAGATAAAAAGGGAAAGCCTTTTGTCCCACCATTCCTCTTGACATTTGAAGTCTTCAAAAGAAACCTCCATAACTGTTTGGTTGAATCAGGGGCATCCTCTAATGTTATGCCATTATCTATATACAAGAAATTAAACGCAGTCCCTCTCAAAAGTTATAAACATGTGATACAACTAGAAAGAACCCAGGTAAAAGTTATGGGAGAACTCAAGGATGTCATGAT
Source organism: Picea engelmannii (assembly GCA_009831015.1). Taxonomy (NCBI): domain Eukaryota; kingdom Viridiplantae; phylum Streptophyta; class Pinopsida; order Pinales; family Pinaceae; genus Picea; species Picea engelmannii. Next base: position 340,906 of record ML805860.1, read on the forward strand.
CAGAATGGTGCCACACCCGAAATTTGTTCAAGTAATTGACATCATTGTAGTAGATATACCAGAATCTTATGGACTTTTACTTAGTCGAGACTCATCTGAGAAGTTGAATGGATACTTTAGTACAGACTGGTCTCACCTTTGGTTTCCATTAAAGGGACACACAAACATGATTAGGATCGATAGGGAAAGGTATCTAAAAAATACTTTCATCGACTTCGAATCCCTTAATGAACTATTCCTAAGAATTTGATTTCGGTAATTTCTCACCTCTCTCATCTGATGTCCCTCTTACTTAAAAATTTGAAGTGACTTTTCAAGAAAATTTGCCGACGGTGGCAGAAAAAATCCTCTTTTGTCAAGAACCTCTATTAAAAACCACGGAGGAGATAGGAGGAAATGAGGAAAGTGGTAGGAAAAAATAAACTGATGGTTTTCTCTCATAATTTTGGATCTTGTACTTTGATGGGTCTAATTTGCAAGAGGGATCAGGAGTGGGGTGTATCCTCATTGATCCCAAAGGTAAATGAGATTTCCTACCCTACAGACTAGAGTTTGAATGCACAAACAACATCGTCGAGTATGAAGCTCTAGTACAAGGGATAAAGAAATCCATAGACTTAAACGTTAAAGAACTAAAGGTTTTCGGAGACTCAAAAATCATCGTTAGACAAGTAAGGAACATTATACACTACAACTCTGTTAAGAACCAAATATAAATATAGCATAGAAAAACCTTAGAATAAGTACTCAACGCCTTGAAAAAGAGAGAAATTCAGATAATAAGCCTCTTCAAGGGGGAAACCTCCTTATTCCCACATAAATGTACAATTACAAGATGATTCCAAATGAAAATCTCCCCTTGGTATATATAGGAGACTAGGAGGTATAATTACAACTAATGCACTAAATCCGACATAAATAAAATAACATTACTAATGTAATATGCCCCAATTAAGGGGCGATGAGACATTATTTAGGTCTTAACATGCCCCTCCCCTTGAGACAAGTGTTGTCCGTAATTCTTGAGTAACTCTGGATGCTTCTGTATAAAACACTCATCTTCCCAAGTGGAATCTTCAACCAGTAGTTTCCTCCATTTAATGAGATAATCTAAAATGGATATATTCCTCAGCTGGCGAATTCTTGTGTCAGTGATGGCTTTAGGATCCAATATGATTTTTCCTTCCTCGTCAAGTTCTGGAAATATAGTTTGAACTGGGATCTTGTCACCTATAACCTTCTTTAAGCATGGAACATGGAAAACTAGGTGTACTCGTGAAGATGCAGGCAACTCCAGTTTGTATGCCATAGTACCAATCTTTTGCAACACCTTATAAGGGACATAATACTTTGGTGATAATTTATTATCCTTCTTGGCTTTCTTGAGGGACATCTGTTTGTATGGTTGTAGTCTTAAAAACACCCAATCTCCTACTTCAAAACTTCTTTCACTACGATGTTGATTTTCTTGTCGTTTCATGCGATTTTGTGCCATGGTTAGTTTGTCCTTTAATATTTGGAGAACTTGTTGTTGATGCTCGATGTGATATTCCACTGCTTGAACCTTAGATTTTTCTTTTAGGGAAGAAGTGATGGAAGGAGGGTGGTATCCATAGAGTTACATATATGGTTTCATTTTTGTTGCAGTATGAAAGGAAGTGTTATACCACCATTCTTCCAAGGGTAACCATTTGAACCATTGTGTTTGTTTATCAGAGACAAAGCAACGAAGGTAGCCTTCCAGAAATTTGTTCACTATCTTGGTTTGTCCATTAGATTGAGGATGATAGGATGAGCTATGAGCCAATTGAGTACCCAAACAAGAAAATAATTATGTCCAAAAATTCCCAGTGAAGATGGGATCTCTGTCACTTGCAATAATCTTTGGGTTTCCATGTAGCTTTTGAACTATCTCCATGAATGTGGTGGCAACTGTACTGGCTTTGAAGGGATGAGAGAGTGCACAAAAGTGTGTGTACTTGGTCAGTATATCAACAATCACCATGATGACACTCTTTCCTTCAGACTTTGGTAACCCTGTGATGAAATCCATGGAAACCTCCTCCCAGCGCTGACTTGGGATGGATAATGGTTGTAAAATACCTAGGGTATTAATTGTTTCCACCTTATTTGTTTTGAAAACCAAACACTCTGCCACAAACCTTTGAACATCATTTTTAAGGCCATCCCAAAAAAATTCCTTCTTGACCCTATGGTAGGTTTTCAAAAATCTCGAGTGCCCTCCTATTGGAGAGGTGTGTAATTCCAATAGTACCTTTTGTTTGAGTTGGGAGTTCTTACATAAATATAAGCGATCTTTGTACCATAGTGAATCATTTTTCCATGTAAATGTATCTGATGCACTGAATCCTACTGCAACCTTTGAATGAGAGTCCACACTTTTTTGTTATTCTTCCATTCATCCCCTGCTTATATTATCCAATTAGGTTGGATGATCGAGATAGCATAGAGAAAGGCCTCAACATATTCATCCTTTCTTAAGAGTGCATCTGCCACAACATTTTTTTTCCATTTTTTATAGATGATTTCAAAATCATAACCCAATATCTTGGTTACCCATTTTTGTTGTTCCTCTGAAGATAGTCTTTGTTCCAAGAATTATTTAAGACTATCATGATCTGTTTTGACCTTGAAGTGCCTACCTATTAGGTAAGGATGCCATTTCTTCAATGCATGTAGTATTTCCGTCATTTCCTTCTCATAAATGGGTTTGTGTAAGTCCCTTCCCTTGAATGGTTGACTTTCAAAAGCCAGGGGCCTTCCTTCTTGCATTAGGACAACACCAATTCCATTTCCTGAGGCATCACATTCCACAATAAATGTTTTTGTGAAGTCTGGAGTGGTCAAGACAGGAGCTTTGCACGTCACCTCTTTAAGTTGCTCAAAATCTTTAGTTTCCTATGGAGTCCATGAAAATCCATCCTTCTTAGTTAGTGCCATTAAAGGTGCTACTATTCTTCCATAGTGTCGAACAAACTTGCGGTAGTAACCTGTCAAACCCAAAAATCCTCTAAGATTCTTCAATGTTTTGGGAATCAACCAATCCATCATGGCCTTAATCTTGTTAGGGTCTACCTTGACACCTTCATGAGATACAATATGACCTAAATACTCTACTTCCTTCACTCCAAAGAAACATTTGGATGGTTTGGCATATAGTTGTTGCTCCTTTAGTAGTTGTAGCACCTTGTCAACATGTCACACATGATCCTCCCAAGACTTGCTATATATTAGTATGTCATCAAAAAATACTAACACAAATTTTCAAAGGAAGGGATTGAAAATGGAATTCATCAACCCCTGGAATGTGGAAGGTGCATTTGTAAGGCAAAAAGGCATGACCAAAAATTCATAATGGCCTTCATGAGTCGGAAATGCTATTTTTGGGATATCTTCTTCCTTCATTCTAATCTGGTGATACCCTAAATGAAGATCCAACTTTGTGAAATAGATTTGTCCATGTAGTTCATATAACAATTCATCAATGACAGGAATAGGAAACTTATCTTTAATAGTGATCTTGTTGAGCTCTCTATAATCTGGACACATATGCCATGAGTCATCTTTCTTGAATACCATTACCACCGGTGCAGAGTAAGAACTTTGGCTAGGTCTAATAAGGCCAGCCTCTAACATTTATTCAACCATGCGCTCAATTTCACTCTTCTGGGCATAAGGGTATCTATATGGCCTGATGTTAGGAGGAACACCCCCATGAATTAGGTGAATATCATGATCATGATTTCGAGTGGGTGGAAGACCTTTGGGAATATATTCAAATACTTTGGAATGCTTATCAATGATCCGTTGGAGATCTAGAGGAATAGATGGCTTAGATGTTTGAACATCTAGTGAGCATAGTTGTTCAATAACACCTTGATGCCCCTTTTTCAATAATTTTGTCATGCCATTAGAGATTATCACCTTATCGGGTTTCCCTGTGATACCTCTTAACTCGACTTCTTTTCCTTCCAAAAAAAATTTCATGAAAAATTCTTGAAAATTAAAAGCCATCGTTCCTAATGATTGTAACCATTGGATTCCTAGTACAACATCAGCACCACCCATGGGTACATAAATCATTGGACTATTCATTACATATTCCCCCATAGTAAGATTGATCTTATTGCATCTTCCTGAGCAATTGATAGTTCCTCCATCTGTAATCATTACTTGAAACTCTGGCCCTGGATATACAAAGCAATTGAGAGCTTTGGCTAATTTGTAATGAATGAAATTATGAGTACTGCCAGAATCAATTAGGACTATTACCTTTTCTTTTTGATGTATCCTTCAATCTTGAGGGTTTGAGGAGTGCTAATTCCAGCCATTGCATTACACGATATCGTGGGAGTCAACTCTTCATATGAAATTGCTTCTACGTTTTCATCTTGAGATGGTTCTTATTCTTGTTCTTGTTCTTCTTCATCTTCACAATCTATGTAGAATAATTTCTTCTCACCACACTTATGTCCCTTACTGTACTTGTTGTCACAATTAAAGCATAAACCTTTTGCTTTTCTTTCCTTCAATTGTTGAGGTGTCAACCTTGTAGTTTGAGATGTTTTAGAAGAAGGAGCATTATTCTCTTTATAGCTATTAGGATTGGTCCTTCTAGTAGCCATAGCGATATTTTTACTTTCAAAATTTCTTGCCACCCTAAATTCATTCTCTAATGATTTGGGTTCCCAAAGGAGAACCTCATGTTGAATTTTATCCTTTAAAGTTCCTATGAATACATCAATCAAGTGCTCATCTGGAATATATGTTACCTTTATATTCAAGCTTTGGAAGTTCTCAATGGGCTCTGTAACTGAACCCTTTTGCTTGATATTTATCAATTGGCTAAGGAAGGTATTGTTCCTTGTATCCTCATAGTGTGTTATCATTTCTTCTGTGAAAATTGTCCAAGTGACGGGTGATTTTTGAGAAAACACCATCGATACCATAAAAATTGATTGGGTTCTAAATATAAAGAAGCAATTCGCACCTTTTGTGTATGTGGCATAATATGTAAATCAAAGAATTGCTCCATCTGAAGTATCCATGTGATTGGGTCCCTCTCATCAAACTTCCTCATATCGATCTTAGGAATGTGGTTGGTCTTCAACCCAAAGTTGGAGTTTCTCCATTCTTGATTCATCTTCCTTGTGTCCTCATCATGAATTTCATGGGACACATTTTCACTTTCAGGTGTCCTCTCTATTAGGAAATTTTTCATTCCTTCCATGATATCCCTTGTAGTTCATCTTTTGTCACTGTCTTCTTTTGTAATTCATTTATGTCCCTACACATTTATTCACCTTCATCAAGAGTCCATGTAGGACTTTCTGGAGGCTTATTTGGTGTATAAGTTCCCTTTTTGGGTGGCATGTTGGCCAAGTATCACTTTTGAACCTTGATTTTGAGGTGATTTTGCTAGACAATCTTTTTTTTGTTGTATCTCCAAAGTTTCGGCCCTTCTGGGTATGAAACTTTCTTTTTTTTAGTTCTCTGATATTTCTTCTCTGCAATTCCATAGGTCTGATCAAAATTGGATGTGCCAAGTGGAATTTGCGGTAACTTCCCCACAACTTGTTGATTTTTGCCCTTTCTAGGAGATCTCACTTGTATAGCGTGCCCCGCAAAAAATAATTTATATAAAATTTTGAAAATCGTACCAAAAATACTACAGAATGTCCACTATCCAATGCAACCAGTCTCACCCAATTTGGATACTCTAGGAATAAGTTATGATTGTTTTACTTGGAACACCTTCTCGAAACTAGTCAGATACCCTATCTTCTAGAAGGTGTATCTACAAATGTAAGATGACCCAGAAGATGAAATTTTTACCATATATACATTACTAATTTATGTGAATATCCTCCATATTTCAGGGTCTGAAACATTACATAAAAACTTTAATAGCGAAAATTCCACAATGAATCAGTTCGGGATGATTCTGGAACCCTGTATTGCACAAGTTTCATATCTGAAATTATAAAGCCTCATGAGATTAAATTTTAACCCAATGTACCTTGATTCATCTACTAAATATTCTCCAATCCATTCCTTCTGAAACTTTTTAGAAAAAAAGTTATATCGAAAATTCCAAGGTGTCTCAGATGTAGTAGCAAAACCCCAAGACCTTGTGCTCTGATACCATATGTTAAGAACCAAATATCAATATAGCATAGAAAAACCTTAGAGTAAGTACTCAATGCCTTGAAAAAGAGAGAAATTCAGATAATAAGCCTCTTCAAGGGGGAAACCTTCTTATGCCCACATAAATGTACAATTACAAGATGATTCCAAATGAAAATGTTTCCTTGGTATATATAGGAGACTAGGAGGTATAATTAAAACTAATGAAATAAATCCGACATAAATAAAATAACATTACTAATGTAACATGCCCCAATTAAGGGGTAATGAGCCATTATTTAGGGCTTAACAAACTCTCCCTACCTAAGGAATTATCAATATGAAGTGCATAGATTGATAGAAAATTGTGAAGCCTTCAACATTACAACAATCCCTAGAACAAAGAACACTCTTGATGATCCCCTAGCCACCACTGCCTCAAGGCTATCCCATTTAGAAGACTATGAAGCCTCCCAATTCACTGTGGAGCTACTCTACAAATTGTTGGTGCCCAACAATATTTCTAATTGGAAGGTCTTTGAAGAAGATGAACAGATCATAAACTTCTTAACCAATCAAGAAAATTTTAAAGATTTGTCTATTGACGATGAAATATTTCAGGAACAACTAGTAGAAATCAATCCCCATGTACAAAGAGTTGAAACAGATCAATCAACTGACAAACCGATGTTTCACACGATACCGAAAGGGGTAGCCAATTTAGAGAACCTCTTTGACTTAAGGAAATATTTAAAGGGTCAACGAACACAAAGACAGGGAGTTCATGTCCCATGTACGAGACTATTAATCTAGGAAACCTGAAAAACCCTAAGAATATAAATCTCAGCAAGACAATATCTAAAGAAGAAAGGAAGGCATATCTCAAAATTTTCAGAGAATATCAAGATGTTTTTGCATGGTCCTACCAAGATCTGAAAACTTATGATATTTGTATCATTCAACACAAAATACCATTAAAACCTAGAGCAAAACCCTTCCAATAGAAGCTTCAGAAGTACCACCCATCCCTGGAACCTCTCATGTGTCAGGAGTTGAAAAAATTACTAGATGCTAAAATTATCTTCCAGGTTAGACACTCTGCATGGGTAGAAACTTTGGTTCCTATCAGGAAAAAGTCTATGGAGATCCGTTTATGCGTGGATTTTACAAACCTCAACATAGCATCAGAAAAGGACAACTACCTAATCCCACTGATGGAGAAACTCTTATAGACCGTGTTTGGTTCTGATATTTTATCCCTGCTGGACGATTTCTCGGGTTATAACCAAGTTATAGTTTCAGAGGAAGACCAATTGAAAACTACCTTCTGAACCAAGTGGGGAACATTTTCTTATAAACGCATGCCCTTTGGGTGAATCAATGCAGGGGAAACCTTCCAAAGGGACATGGACATAGAGTTTCAGGGACTAATCAACAAATGTGTAGTAGTTTATTTGGATGATGTGACTAATATTCAAAGAATAGAGAAGATCACATCCAACACCTAAACCATATTTTTGAAAGGTGTAGGAAATACGGTATATCCTTAAACCCTAAGAAAAATATATTTGGTGTCAAGGAAGGGAAAATAATAGGTCATATTATATCTCAAGTAGGAATTCGCATAGACCCAGAATGAATTAGGGCTATAGCTCAGCTTCCAATACCCCACAACAAAAAGGCTATGCAATCCTTCTTTGGGAAAATCAATTTTGTGGGAAAGTTCACCCCTGATTTCGCTGAAACTATCAAACCCTTACAAAAAATGATCTGCAAAGATATTGAATTTAAGTGGGATGATGAACGAAAAAGTGCTTTCAGCAATATTAATATTTCAATATCTCAAGCCCCTGTGTTGCAAAGTCTTGACTTTAGCAAATATTTTTTCCTCTACACTTTTTCCTCCGACCAATCGTTAGTTGTAGTATTGAATCAGAAGGATGATGAAAACAATGAGGCCCCAGTCTCATTTATGAACACTAATATCCAAGGGTTCAAACTAAATTACCCTTCTATAGACAAGTAGGCTTATGCAGTGTACAAGGTAGTGAAACACATCAGATATTACATCCTAAAGAACTACACCAAAGTCATTTTTCCTCATCCCGTAGCCTGATCCCTATTCACTCAGTAGGAGATGGGGGAAAGAAGAGGGAACTGGATGGAAGTGGTCCAAGAATTTGATCTCGATATAAAACCTGCCAAACTGGTTAAAGGACAAGGATTATGTAAACTGGCAGCTGAATCCTAGGACCAAGTAAATGAAGACCCCGGGTGGGAGAATGAATTGGCATTATGGTATAGTGAAGCTTCATACGTATCCCCAAGGAAAGAGTCTTGGTATGGGAAATTATCTTATCTCCTGCACCATGGGACTTGCCCAAAAAACCTCAACCCTAAGGAAAGGAGAGCTCTCAAACTAAAATCAACACAATATCATTTCATAAATTCAATGCTTTCCCGTGTTAATTATGATGGGTTACTTTTAAGATGTCTTGAATGAGAAGACCTAGAAAACGTTTTGAAGGAGCTCCATGATGGTCCTGTGGGTGGACACTTCATAGGTAATACCACCACTCATAAAATACTGAGATTTGGCTATTATTGGCCTACTATGTTCAAGGATGCTCACACATACACTAGGAACTGTAAAATTTGTCAGATAATCACGGGGAGGGAAAAAAGAGAAGTTGTCCCACTCCAACCTATGGCCATCTCTAGGCCATTTGAGTAATGGTGGTTAGATATCATATGAGAAATTACAACGAGTTCTTCAAAACAACATAGATAAATACTGATTGCCACCAACTATTTCATGAAATGGGAAGAGGTCATCCCTTTGACTCATGTAAACGAAAAGGTGGTGATCCAATTCATAGAAAAACAACTAATCACAAGATTCAGTACACCTTCTATCCTAGTTTTCGATAATGCCACTTACTTTTATTCCACCCTATTAAAAAAAAATTCTCTATACAAAGGAATCATAATCACATACTCTACAAACAACTATCCACAGGGGAACAGAGTGGAAGAATCAACCAATAAGAACCTAGTGAGGATGTTAAAGAAAACAGTTGCAGACAACCAGAGGAATTGGCATAGTTCACTTCATAATTCCTTATGGGATGATAGAGTAACACCCAAGGAAGATATAGGTAATTCCCCATACTTTCTGGTATACAAACAAGAATCCATTCTTCCGAACAAACTATATCTTCCATCTCCTCAGCTTGCTCATGATTCTAGAGGACAACCCTCATCGGTTATTCAACAAAGAATTGATACCCTCCTCATGCTCGAAGAAGAAAGGGAGAAATAAAAATCAAAGTTCATTTCTCATCAACAGATAGTTAAAAGGTGGTTTGACAAGAATAAGGACAAAGAGAAGAATTTTGAAGTAGGATACTTGGTCCTAAAATGGGACAAAACGAATGAGCCAAAGGGAAAACATTCAAAGCTTCAGAATCTATGGCTTAGACATTTTTAGATAGCCGAGAAAATTGGGGTAGGCACATATCGGTTTCAAAATCTGAGGAGGGAACCTGACGCCCTCCCGATGAATGGCCAAACCCTAAAATAATATTTCTGTTAATATGTGTGTGTGTGTGTGTGTGTGTGTGTGTGTGTGTGTTTTCATGCTATTTTGTTTTTAGGAAAGCTGATTGCGGAGTCCTTCATTTTTGTTTTCTTGTTATAGTGTTTTTTGCACTTTGAAGTTTGTGTTCCGCAAGGCATTGGTTGAAATTAGTTCATGCAGTATGACAAACCTTGTTCCTGACTCATGCTTACATACAACACAAGAAGCATTGGGAGAATTGCGGTTGTTTTGAAGGAGTTATGTATCTAACCTGTGCAAATAAACAACCTTGGAAAGTGATGAAGTGTCCACCTGGTGGTCTAGTAAAACCTAAAGGGAAATATGGTAAGCTGGAAAGGACCACATGTACCTCAAGATAGAGATAGAAAACTTTCACCTTAACCATCTCATTTTGCAAATAACAGACATCCTCCTCTCCCACTCAATCAAGGAATTCTACCAAAATGAAATCAATTATATCAAATGAGTGAAAAGTAGGAGAGGGTATGCAGATAACTTTGTCAGGGATATGGACACTCGCTAGCAATGGAGCAAGGTTTGTGATGTCGAGGTGACTCCGTCGGGGTTATGGATGTTCGTTGGCAATGGATCAACACCATAACAAGTGAATGATAATAACTAAAAGGCATGGTGCCAGTGAATTCTTTACACGAATCTTGTCAAAAGAGGGAATGGGTCATGGTTAAAGGAAACAAAGGAGGAATAAAGGTTGAAACCCCACAGGCAAGACCGAATTCACCAACCAAGTAATTTCAAACGCAAGGCTAGAAGAGGCTCTGATTAAAAAAAAAAAAAAAAAAACAGTTAAGTTCTTAATAAGCTTTTGCATCAACTAATCCTGGGGAAGGAACAAAGAGTCTTCTTTCACCCAGTAATTCGTCATTTGTTGAGCACTCAACACACCCTAAAAGCCTTATCAAATTTTGTCACTTTTTGGGTACCACTTGTTTTCTTCATTGTCTAACTCGATTTCATTTTGGGAAGTGGTTTATCTTTTTTATTTTTCATGTCTCTTATCACCTGGTTAGTTTTTTTTGAACTTGTGAAACCTCATTTCTTAAGGACCTTAACACCCAAATTAAGAATCGACATCTAAATGTTGCACCTAATGCACTCAGGTTTGGCATCAGAAAGAATTCTAGTAAGTAAACGAACCACACAAAAACAACAGTTGTCAAGCACTAATCCTCATCGGCATCGACAGAAGGCCATTTTAGTTTGCATAAGTTATTCTCATAAAGGTTAGAGAGATAGTTGATCCCCTTCGGCATCGATAAAATACGAGAAATATAGATGTTAACAAAGGACGTAACAAAATTGTCGATAGACGAAGCCTAATGTGCTTTATTGGGACTGGGGAAATTCAAAAATATCACAACAATCATTTTGATCGCGATAAGGTTGTCTATGATCGCCGATCCCTGATGCATTTTCGGCATCGAGACTTTTTCTAGGGAGCCAATCCAAGAGAAATTGGGTAGGTTTATTTCTGATCCTTGACACTTTCTGGCATCAGGAAGTTATATTTGGGTTTTAGAAACGTATGGCTTAAATAAAGTCTCGACTCTGACTGACACGAGAGAATGAAGTCACTAGTCTTGAATGCCACATGTCTTTACCATACAAGAGGGTCGTACAATCTAGTTTTATCCCAAGTCATTTATGGTTCCCTAGGTCCTAGTCACGCCTCTTAGTCATCTTTACCACGCCATCTCTGTACGGAAAGATTGATCGACATTGAAGATTTTGCAGGAGGGTATCAACAAAAATGTTGACAAAACAATCCCAACCCCCAATCCACCAATTGAAAGAGAATAACAATGGGATGTTTGTGGCATTAGATACGATCATATTTTGGACATCTAAGGAACTAGATAATGCCTGATCCTGCATTAGTTGCTACCTCATGCGTCGATTAGACAACAACATTTTGAAATCTCTGATAGACCACATTACCACCCGTGCCTCTTTCATCAACCATGATGAATTTAAGTTTAAACATCTCTGAAGATATGGCTGCAGATTTGTTGAAATTTCACTCATAACCTAAATTGAATGGTTGATGCAACACGGTAAGTTAACCCTTGTTTAAATCTCTAGAACTGTTTTCTGCAAATTCATTCTACGCGTAATTTTAATTCTAGAGCGTCTGAAGGAGCAGAGTGAGTGACTCGAGACTGTACTAACCCTTTTTATTATCAAAACTAGGTTTAACAAGATTCAGAGGTCTGTATCCAAGTATGTCAATTCATTGGTTATGATTTATATATGCACACCCAATGTTATTGCACAATCTCTAAAATATGTTATAGTTGTAGGTAATATGCCACCGAGAAATCCAACCACTAGACACTTTCCGAGAGAACCAAAGTTAAAAGAAGTCGAGATAGGCAAAGCTTCTTCTTTGGGGAACGTGAGGCAGTTGGAGTACGCCCCTAGGGTGGAGCCTGTTGTCAAAACAACAACAAAGAAATCTTTCATCCAGCCTCCAGCCTTTGGTCATACAAAGGAAACCACTGGATCCAAGGTAGCTATCCCATAGTGGGGGGATCTCTTCAATAGAATTAGCCGAGAAGAATACCCAGAGTATATCCCACACAATGACCCAGAAGTAAGGGTGCTTGATGACCAGGTATTCCTCAACATCCAACGATCATATTTACACATGGTGGCAAGAAGAACCCCTATTTTCCCATGCATAGAGGTTCTGAAACGGATCATCAACAATACGAACGAGCATACATGATTTATCGATAATGAGAATGGTGGATGCATCAGAGTTTTCCTCCCGACAGAAGTCTAGAAATACTACAAGCTTAGGGACCCAAAGGAATGGCTCAACATGGACTTCTTGGTGAAGTTATATGAATTCCATGACACTAGCCATTTGATGGCTTCATGGTGGAACGAAGACAAGAAGTGTTGATTAAGGTTGGTTGTCATTGATGTCAACCCTTGAAGAAAGCCCCATAGCACAAAGGTTTGGGTAATGGACCCAAGATTGTTTGATGTAAATATGACTCATTATTGTTTTTTCATGGTTGATAAGAAGTAAATATGGATGAACTCTAAAGTGGTCCTCTTATGGTGAAATCCCTCACGAGAAGACGCTTTGCAGAGTAAGAGAACACATGCTTAATTGTGGAATAATGAGATAAAGGACAGTGAATTTTTTAGGGAAACTATCCTATATGGATAGTTCTTTTCATGCCATTTCCGGTGGTATGTGGAACGTCACATAACTCCTCATGGTTAGAGAGTTATGGCCATGAGAAGTTGGAGACCCCAGGTTTGGGTAATGGACCCAAGTTTGTTTGATGGGTAACAATATGCGTTATGAGATATTTTTAGATAATACTATTCTATATGGATAGTACATGGCATTCCATTTCTGGTGGTATGTGGAACGTCACATAACTCCTCACGGTTTGAGAGTTATGGCCTTACGAAGTTGGAGGACCTCATATGTCATCTAGAAGCCCCAAAAGGTCAAAGTAGTCAAAGTGGTTTAAGAGATTTTAAAAGGTAAATAATAAAGTGAATTAATGAGTGTATTATAATTCAAAGTGAATACAAAGTAAATTATTTCAATAATAAATTTAATGGAGAAATTAGAAGTGGGTTAACCCTAAAATAAGGAAAGTGGGGCCAAGTGACCTAGAAGATGTTTTTAAAGAAGCTACTTGGAGAGTATAAATAAGAGGCAAGGATCTCTCATTTTAGATACACTTGATCATATTGAATATCTATACCTGTCTGAGGTAACCAAGGATATATAATCCTAAATTATGAGGGAAGGTGAAGAAAAGAATGCATAAATGCAAGGAAGGATAAATTCTTTTGATGGTGCTTTCTAAGGTATGTTATTTACAGGTCATCTCACCATTTTCACTATACCTTTTTTTCTATAATGATTCAGACCATGAAATTTCTATGCCATTGAGAAAACATATACAGGTATCTATGGTAAACAATTCATCTTGTGGGTCATTGTAGTTTTGGAGTTACACTCCGTGGAAAATAGGGTTTGTGGCTAGTCCTGAAACTAGTCAAAAACAGGTGTTTTGGGTAACAACGTCATAAATTCTTCATAATAGATCCAAATTCAGTGAAACCAAATGTTCTAGTTAGATTAAATTCTATAGTATGTTTTGTAACAGTTTCATATCAATTCAACAAATATGTCATGAGAGGCATGCTCTATAAAGTCGCTCTCTATAATAAGCCAGAATTTAGCAAGGTATGCCATTTTTGCTATAACTCCTTTTCTGAGAGGTTCCAAGTAGTGACACTTGGAGGAATTTCATAAAACACACTGAAGAAAATTGTGTATCTGTTTCAGATATTTATACATTACAGGTACAAATTTATGATTACTTCAATTTAGGGTTGTTGACTAATCCAAAACTAAGCATGTGAGACTAAAGAAAAGTTTGATGAAAATGCTAGTGTTTTGTTGTTAAAGTTAAGGAAGGTTTGAAGGAATGTGATCATATATCTACAAATTAGATTTGGATGACGGAATTGATGAGGGATTTTGGTTGAGGTACATGTTGAGTACATGGTTGAGACAAGTAGTTGATGAGTTGGCACATACATGAGGTGTATAGTTGATGATGTTGATGAGTCATAGTTGATGAGTAGTTGACACACATGATTGGTACATATTGATGAGTCATAGTTTATGAGTAGTTGACACACATGATTGGTACATATTGATGAGTCATAGTTAATGAGTATTTGAAACAAATGATTGGTACATATTTGGTACATGGTTGGATGCACTTGTTTATGGTACAGATTGATTACAGGTTGTTTGGTACAGGTTGGTGCATGGTTGATGCACTTTTTTATGGTACAAGTTGATTACACGTTGATGCATGGTTGATGCATGGTTCAGATTTATTGGTACAGGTCTACAACGATATATCTCATAGTGATAGTGTGACAGTGGTTCCATCATTCTACTTATACTTCAGGGCAGTTGGACAAGGAAAAGATAGGTAGTTGTAGCCACCTTCCAGTTGTAGCCGGAGAACATAGGGGGTTGTAGCCTCCTTCTGGTTGTAGCTAGAGAATTAGGGAGTTGGAGCTTCCTTCAGGTTGTAGCCTGAGAAACTAGGGGGTTGGAGCCTCCTTCCAGTTGCAGCTGGAAAACAAAGGAAGTTGGTGCTTCCAATGAATGTAATTATTCAAGACATAGAAGAAAAAACATTTCATGGTTTTCTTCCGATTTGGGTTTCCACGTATAACACTGGTGTAGTGTGTATGTGTATGATTGTTCATTTTTTCATTGCTTATTTACTCTACAGTTATTTGATGATAATGATTCATTGATATAACACTTGGATTATATGGTTAAAAAGGATTAAATTGCTCTATTACTTATTCACCCCCCCTCTTAGTAATCCAACAATTGGTATTAGAGTCGGTTCCTTAAGGAAACAGTTTAACCACTGGAAGGAGATCATGGATTATTCTGAGAATGGAGTACCAATTTTTAATGGTCAGAATGGTTTTAAGTATGAGATGTGGAGCATAAGGATGGAATTATTTTTATAGGCACAAGGACATTATATTTGGCTATCAGTTGTTACAGGATATGATAGTTCAAAAAGGGAAAAGAATGCAGCCAAGAAGGAATTGAGGAAAAATAACAAAATAGCAATGGATTTCATTTGGGAAGGATTACCTAATCCGGTAAGAGAAAAGGTTGGTAATTTTTCATCAGAAAAAGAACTTTGGGATAAGTTACATGACATATATTCTTCACCCATTACAGATTCAGAAAATGTCAAAGAAGATGCAACAACAAATCAAGAAGAATTGTGTTCACCATGTCAAGAAGATTCAAAAAATGAAGAGTACATAATCACCAGAGGTATGTTGTTTTGTGTTAATTGTGAAAAGCATGGACATCTTGAAATAGAAATCCATGAAGGAAATGAGACAGGAAAAATAATTGAAAAGAAAGAAAATTATGAAGAATAATTGATTAGTGCTTTAGATGAACTAAGATAAGAAAATAATTCACTCAAGAGAGAATTGACGAAACAAAAGGAAAGTTATCACATTTTTTAAGAATCCCAACAGGTCATCGCAAACTTAAGAACTCAGCTAGAAGAAGCCAAAAAGATCGAAGAACATCTTGAATATCAAAAGCAGTGTTTGGAAACCAACATAGCATCAAAGAAGGAAGAAGCATAAATGAGAGAGAATATATTGACAGATCATCTTAAGGAAATAACTAACAATTTAAACCAGCTTAAGGCAAAGTTTGGTCAAGAAGAGAAAGGACTTGAAGAAGAAATAATCACATTAAAAATTCATCTTGAAGAAGCGAAAAGAACAAAAGAATTCATGAAGTCTCAGATAATGAAGAAAGAAGAAGAGGTTGAGAAGCTTTAAGAAGAAGTTATCACATTGAGAAGTAAAATCGTCAAGTTCAACTTGAACATTGAAGAGTCAGAAACATCCACATCAATTATAGAGAATGAAGAGAAGCACTCTAGGTTGCTAGAAAAGAAGAATGAAGAAAATAGAAAGAGTTATGCAGAAGTACTCAAAGGAAGGAATCATGGTCAACCAGAATCTAAGAAAACTATTAAAGATACATCTTCAAGGGGACCATCCATATTCAAGCCAAAAAGAAGCTTCAATCATGATCATGATCAATCAAGACAAAAATTCAGAAGGACTACGCCACAAAGAAGATCATTCACTCCCATGTATGCAAATTTATTTTATGGTCAATGTTTTTATTATACTAACTTTGGACATAATGTTGCAGATTGCAGGGATTATAAAAGAAATGCTCAAGCAAGAAGTGGCTATGTGACCACACGTAACATTGAGTGTTACAAATGTCATAACTATGGACACAAAGCTAGTGATTGCATAATCATGATCGATACTTTCATGAAAGAGAATACTGATATCAGATATAAGAAAGTATGGATAATAAAACAAGAAGAACAAGTGAACAAAGATCAGGTACCAAACATAGCAATATTGGAAATAAAATGAGATGAAGAAAATTCTACAGAGAAAAAGAAAGATGTCAGATACAGAAAGGTTTGGAAAATAACTGAAATAAAGGAAGGGTAAGTAAATAAGGAACAGGTTCAAGAGATTGTACTTTCAGGCATTGTAGTGAAAGATGAATCCATAGACAGAAATAAATAAGTCAGATCTTAGAGAGATAATGAATCTACCCATGAAGATGATGATGAATCTACCAATGAAGATGATGATGAATACACATCAGAGAAGGAATTGTTCTGAGCCATCCAACTTAGAGACTCCCAAGTAATATGAATATTAGACAAGGGGAGTCTATGCGATAGTTGTGACAGACCAAAGAACCATCCTTAGAGAAACTTGCAGAGTTTGAGAAGAAAGATTCAAAGAAATCAGTTAGCAGAAGTACAGTTTGATAGTATAATGATAATTGGGTTAGAATTATGGACAGTTGCGCATGTAGAGTCTTGGACAGTATGGACATATATGGATTCGTAAGAACACTTAGTAGGTTTGTATAGATATATGATAGTGGACAAGAGCATGGATTCATAGATTGGTTCAGAGAGTGGTTCAGAGACAAAGGAACATTATCGTAATGAATGATAATTACATAGGAAATGGCTCAAACAATGCTAATGGATTACAAATTCACAGATATATTTTGGAAACATGCAGTGCATACAACAGTTCACATTCAAAACAAAGTAATGCTCAGAAACAAGACTGACAAAACTCCCTATGAGCTATGGAAAGGAAGACCAACAAATGTGAAGCACTTCAGAGTTTTTGGAAGCAAATGCTACATCAAAAGAGAAGATGATAGAATGGGAAAGTTTGACTCTCATGTGGATAGAGTACTTGTTGGTTACTCAAGTACAAGGAAAGCATACAAGTGTTACAATATGAGATTGAACAAAATTGTGGAAAGCATCAACGTAACAATTAATGAAAAAGGAAGAACATAATCAAAGGAAGAAGAAAACAAATCAATGGAACAACCTTCCGAAGAAGAAGCAAAAGATGAAAAGGAAGTAGAAGATGAAGATGAAGAGAATCTGACAGAAACATAAGAGAAATTTCAACAAGTGTCTCCAAAGACATCCAATAAATGAGTACAAAAGAATCATCCTTCAGATAAGATTATCGGAAACAATGATGCAGGAGTTGAGACTAGAAAAAGAATATGTTCACCAGAACAAACACAACTAGCACTCTTATCTACAATTGAACCAAATTGTTTTGAAGAAGCCAGGGAGTATGAATTTTGGAATAAGGCCATGGATGAAGAATTGAATCAAATAGAGAAAAATAACACTTGGGAATTGGTTCCAAGACCAAAAAATAAGAATGTGATCGACACAAAATGGGTTTTCTGGAATAAATTAAATGAAGATGGACAAGTTACAAGGAACAAAGCTAGATTGGTATGTAAAGGATATGCTGAGATTGAAGGAATCAACTTTGAAGAGACATTTTCCCTAGTTGTCAGAATGGAAGAAATACATTTGCTTTTAGCTTATGCATGCTCCAAAAATGTTAAAGTACATCAGATGGACGTAAAATCATCTTTTCTGAATGGGGAATGTGAAGAAGAAGTCTACATTGAACAACTAGAAGGATTTCAGTTGTCAGAAAACACATATTATGTGTGTAAATTAAAGAAGGCCTTGTATGGTTTAAAACAGGCTCCTAGAGCATGGTACAACAACCTCTACATCAAGGTAAGTCAAGGTAATATTTTATTAATTGAAGTTTATGTTGATGATATTATTTTTGGTAGTGATGATGACAGGTTAAGCCAGAAATTTGCAAAAGATATGCAGAAAGAATTTGAAATGTCTCTACTTGGAGAACTATCCTTCTTTCTGGGACTTCAGATACATCAAAGCAACCAGGGAGTTTTTATTTCTCAAACCAAGTATATCATAGAAATGTTAAAGAGGTTCGGAATGGATGATTGCAAACCCGTTGTCACTCCCATGCAAACCAGTTGCAAGTTGAGCAAAGATGATGATTCAAAGTCTACAGATCAAAAGCAATACATGTCAATGATTGGAAGCCTATTGTATGTGACAACATCCAGACTAGATATAATGCAAGCAGTTGGACAGGTGGCATGATTTCAAGCAACACCAAAGGAATCACATGTATTAGGAGTGAAGAGTATTTTCAAATATCTCAAAGGAACATAAGAGTTTGGGCTATGGTATCCAAAAGGAAAGGATCTATCACTAATTGCCTACACAGATGTAGATTGGGCAGGTTGTATTGATGACCGACGAAGCACCAATGGAGAAACATTCTACTTGGGTGAGTGTTTAGTATCATGGATGAGCAAGAAAAAATCATCAGTATCTCTATCTACAGTCGAGGCAGAGTATATTGCAGCAGCAACATGTTGTACACAGGTTCTTTAGATGAAACAAACTTTGACAGATATACAGGTTGAATATGATGAGCCCATTCCAATATATTGTGATAATACAAGTGCCATCAGTATCTCAAAAAACTCAGTGATGCACTCCAATATGAAGCATATTCCAATAAATTATCACTTTCTAAGGGAACGGGTTGCACAAAAGAACATCTAAGTTGAGTATGTGGGCACAAAAGAACAAGTGGCAGACATCTTTACAAAACCACTTCCATGGGAAGCCTTTGAATATCTTCACCAAAGACTTGGAGTTATTTATACTCCAAAATGAATGCTTTTTGAATGATTATCTTATATGTCTTAGATGTACATGAGGAATCCCCATAAGAGGACAACTCAGTCAGGGGGAGAAACCTCGTATGGAAAGATACCTTTGCCATTTATGACAAAGGGGGAGAGATTTATTAGATGCAGAGGATAGAGGCATGGTTCCAGGGGGAGAAGATTTATCAGATGTAGAGGATAGAGGCAGATTTATCAGATGCAGAGGAGAGAGGCATGGTTCCAGGGGGAGCATGAGTGATATGATTTCAGTATTGCATCAAAGTGTTGCCATCAATGCTAAAGGGGGAGATTGTTGATTAAGGTTGGTTGTCATTGATGTCAACCCTTGAAGAAAGCCCTGTAGAACAAACGTTTGGGTAATGGACCCAATATTGTTTGATGTAAATATGACTCATTATTGTTTTGTCATGGTTGATAAGAAGTAAATATGGATGAACTCCAAAGTGGTCCCCTTATGGTGAAATCCCTCACGAGAAGACGCTTTGCGGAGTAAGAGAACCCATGCTTAGTTGTGGAATAATGAGATAGAGGATAGTGAATTATTTAGGGAAACTATATCCTATATGGATAGTGCTTGTCATTCCATTTTCGGTGGTATGTGGAACGTCACATAACTCCTCACACTTAGAGAGTTATGGCCATGCAAAGTTGGACACCCCAGGTTTGGGTAATGGACCCATGTTTGTTTGATGGGTAACAGTATGCGTTATGATATATTTTCAGATAATACTATTCTATATGGATAGTACATGGCATTCCATTTCTGGTGGTATGTGGAATGTCACATAACTCCTCACGGTTTGAGAGTTATGGCCTTACGAAGTTGGAGGACCCTCATATGTCATCTAGAAGCCCCAAAAGGTCAAAGTAGTCAAAGTGGTTTAAGAGATTTTAAA
>ML805860.1:361341-383301 GCA_009831015.1 Picea engelmannii
TGGAGAAATTAGAAGTGGGTTAACCCTAAAATAAGGAAAGTGGGGCCAAGTGACCTAGAAGATGTTTTTAAGGAAGCTACTTGGAGAGTATAAATAAGAGGTAAGGCTCTCTCATTTTAGATACACTTGAGAATATTGAATATATATAGGTGTATGAGGTAACCAAGGATATCTAAGCCAAAATTCTAAGGGAAGGTGAAGAAAATAAGGCCAAAATGAAAGGAAGGATAAATTCTTTTGATGGTGCTTTCTAAGGTATGTTATTTACAGGTCATATCACCATTTTCTCTATAACTTGTTTTCTATAATGATTCAAACCATGAAATTTCTATGCTAGTGACAAAAAATATCCAAGTATCTGTGGTAAAAAATTCAGCTGGGTCTTTGTATTTTTGGAGTTACACTGCATGGAAAATAGGGTTTGTGGCTAGTCCTGAAACTAGTCAAAAACATGTGTTTCGGGTAACAACATCATAAATTCTTCATAACAGATCCAAATTCAGTGAAAAAAAATGTGTTGGTTATGTTACATTTTGTAGTATTCTGTGTAAAATTTTCATATCAATTCAACAAATATGTCATGTGGGGTACGCTCTACAAAGTCGCTCTCTAGAATAAGCCATAATTCAGCAAGGTATGCCATTTTTGCTATAACTTCTTTTATGAGAGGTTCCAAGTAGTGAAACTTGGAGGAATTTCATAAAACACATTGAAGAACATTGTATATCAGTTTCATATATTTATACATTGCAAGTACAAAGTTATGATTACTTCAATTTAGGGTTGTTGACTAATCCAAAACTAGGCATGTGAGACTAAAGAAAAGTTTGATGAAAATGATAGTCTCTTGTTGTTAAAGCTAAGGAAGGTTTGCAGGAATGTGATCATATATATACAAATCATATTTGGATGATGAAATTGATGAGGTCTTTTGGTTGAGGTACATGTTGAGTACATGGTTGAGACAAGTAGTTGATGAGTTGGCACATACATGAGGTGTATAGTTGATGATGTTGGTACATATTGATGAGTCATAGTTGATGAGTAGTTGACACACATGATTGGTACATACTTGGTACATGGTTGGATGCACTTATTTATGGTACAGGTTGATTACAGGTTGTTTGGTACATGTTGGTGCATGGTTGATGCACTTCCTTATGGTATAGGTTGATTAAAGGTAGAGGTACAAGTTGATGCATGGTTGATGCATGGTTTAGATTTATTGGTATAGGTCTACAATGGTATATATCACAGTGATAGTGTGACATTGGTTCCATCATTCTACTTCTACTTCAGGGCAGTTGGATGGGGCAAGGACAGGTGGTTGTAGCCACCTTCTGGTTGTAGCTGGAGAACATAGGGGGTTGTAGCCTCCTTCTGGTTGTAGCCAGAGAATTGGGGAGTTGGATCTTCCTTCAGGTTGTAGCCTGAGAAACTAGGGGGTTGGAGCCTCCTTCCAGTTTCATCTGGAAAACAAAGGAATTTGGTGCTCCCAATGAATGTAATTCTTCAAGACATATAAGAAAAAGCATTCTGTGGTTTTCTCTCGATTTGGGTTTCCATGTAAAACACTGGTGTACTGTGTATGTGTATGATTGTTCATTTGTTCATTTCTTATTTACTTTGTAGTTATTGGATGATAATGATTCATTGATATAACACTTGGATTATATGGTTAAAAAGGATTAAATTTCTCTATTACTGATTCACCCCCCCCTCTCTCAGTAATCCAAAAATAAGTTCAGTAATCGGAGAAATGGATGGTACAGAACAATCAACCTGAGGGAGATATACATATATTTGATGGCTCTCATATGCCGGCTATATGGAGAAAAGGATTTTTCCAAGTTTTCAGAAGCATGGATGTGTTTGGCGTACACAGTGGGGATCGTCGGAAGAAACTTCAATTGGCAAGTGATAATCTCAAAACAATTTATCATCTATATAAAACAGGCTTAGTCACCATTGGAAGGAGAAACATCAACTTTCTACATTGCCTCATACCTGCTCGATGTCATGTGTGCAAGAAATGTCTTTTCCAACATGAATCTAAAATGGCATGTTGCAGAGCTCCTGGTGCACATCTACTTCAACATACTATGGGAGAACATGTAAAAGAAATCTTACACATTCATCTATGATGAATTCATAACCCACATTTATTTTATTATTTTTAAGAAGGAATGACCAAGACTATCAATGAAAACCAAGAAAATATAGCCAAGGTAGGCCATTGGTACTTGGACGAATGATCAACCTACATCAGGGTGTTCGTGGACACTGGATCACCACATATCTTACCCGCTCATGTCCCAAACCGACTCGTTGTGGGAGAAATATGTTATTAGACCATCCTGCAGAGCTATAATGCCACGTTGGTCAAAGACAAGAAACAAGATTTCATACCCTACGGTTTTCATATAGGGTTCTATCCGATGAAGGATATTGCTCAAGCCAAGAAAGAGGGGCTTAACCAACTAGAATTTAGATTCCAGACAGGTCAATTCTGCAAGAACGATCCTAATGGTCTAGTCCCCCAACACACTTCACAATTATCATCTTGTTAGTCGTATGCTCATGATAATTTTGAGGACGAAATTTTCACAGAATGTGCCCAGGATTGGGATAAGGTGATGAAAAGGATGGCCAACCCAAACATGACCATATTCAAGGCCATGAGAATGTATGAACATGTGGAAATGATAGATAATTCAACTCAAGAGGCCTTCAAAGATAGGGAAGAAATAAGAGTTTTGGAAACAATAGAGGCACGTAGAAGGGGATTTATTTTGATAGAAGGGGCACAAAGGATCATTGATCAATTGAAAAATGATCTTGATCTAATAGAGATGGCGAGGGTCCCTACTCATGAACTAGTCAAAATATAAGGGGAATTGAGTGGCTCAGAGCCGATACAGATTGAAGAAACCACTGGGTTAGATAATCCTGAAGCTCCAACACCACAGGTCGGATCACCAGGGGAAGTTTTGGCTCAAAGTGAGATAGCAAGGACATTAGGGAGAACAAGAATATGAAATCCTTTGTTCGATCTAATAACCATATACGATGATGAGGAGAGTTCAGAGGTGTCCCTGGTCACTCCGGTGAAAATCACAGAGGAGAAAGAACCTGAGAAAGCATCCACCCCGGGTCCCGATGCTCCAAGTCAGAGTCGTCTATAGAATGAGAATGAGGTAGAAAGTGCCTTGGACGTTGAGCCACTTGACATATCAGGAACCCCAATAGACAGGTTAAGGGATGAGCTAGGATCAAGCGATCAAGGAGAAGAAATTGCACAACATGAAATAGGAATCACAATAGCCGAATACCAAGTAAGTACCAAAACTACCCCTGATTCCTCAGTTTTGGCCAGTACCTTACCACTCGATGAGCAACAACCAGATGTCAAGCCATCGGGACCTATAGAAGAGGTTCATGAACCCGATCTTGAACAAATATACAACGTCCAGAGCCTGGGATACACTCTTACTTGGGGAGAACAACAAATCCATGAATCTGTGGATGAGGTCTCCGATATACAAGCAATCCCTTATGACCAAAAGAGGAAATCCATCGTGAAAAGAACCACAAAGAAAAGGAAGATTACTTTGGACAGTTCGATCCTCATCACCACAGAGGAGAAATTGATCAGCACATAGCATGCCAAGATGTCCAAGCTTATTGATGCAGGGATGGAAATCACATATGCCACCCTATGTAGAGAAAGGAAAGATGAATAGGATCTAGTCACTATACTAAAAGAGTTGGAGCATCTGCACCATTTGGAGAAATATTATCAGGACTCCACCAGGCCACGATATTTTTGAGAAGAAAATTCCAATATGCCTACAACAAATTCATGAGTGAGAGGCACCTTTTAACTGCAGGGATATATGACTTCCAAGAAGACACCCTTATGGTGCTAGAGATGTGCAAATACATGGAAAGATGGTATGAGAAGGCCCACCAAGCGGTGGAAATAATTGATTACATCAACGCGGTTCAAAAGGGTCGAGATGCCAAAAAGCATGGCATTCAGGTGGTAAGGGACAACAACATCGATCGTATAAGGAAGTCAAACGAATACTAGGTGAATATGGACCAAGAACCTCAGTGGGAGATTCAAGAGAAATGGGTCGATTGTGAAAGAATCCAGACCAATATCAATCGGGGGATGAGAGACATCGGTCTCCCAAAATTTGGCTCACCCGAGGACTTTGTCGACTTGAATGACATAGTCAAAAAACATGCAGAACAAGACTCATCATGGACTACAGAGATAAAAAAGGTGGAAAACATGGCACCAGGTCAAGTACAACATTTCATGGACCACTCGATCAAGGATTAGATAGTATTACAACAGTTAAGTGTTAAAGTAGTCAAGTATCAGGCATAGGTGGTAGAAATAAAGTATATCCTTTTGGCCCTGATGGACCAACGCAAATTCACATATGCCAACACATGCGAGTGTTGTAGGAAAATCTCCCTGCGGACAGGTAGATCGCCTCTAAGAGCTTGACCCTAACTCTAGATAGAAAATTCTTAACATGGACACCGACTTCCTTTCAAATCTATCTAAACTAACACATGAGAAGGAAGGATGACAGAGGTACCTTTTATCGACGTTTGTCCCTGCACGCTTCGAGTTGCGCTCCAATCCTTTGCTCCTCGCTGAGTTCTATGGAAAAAACAATATACGACCACTTCCTAATCTATTGATATTAGCTTGAAAATAGATCTATCAATCAATGATAAGTTCATGTGACATTAGACACAAACTAGAAAGAAACAGGCCAAGCGTGTCATATTGATGAGAATAACGACAACAGTACTTACAATCGTAGATGCGAATGCGACAACTTTGTCAAGTCCTCTTCGTCTAACCCTTTCTTGAAAGATCCACAACCTGGACAACAACAGCTTCGTCGATCACTCTCCTTTGGCTGACTGTGTATTCTCTCCAAGATCATAAGTTTCGTACTAGAAGTTCTTCCCCCTTTCCACCATCATAGAGCCTACTTATATAGGTTAAGAGGAGCTTAACCTCTTGAGTTATCTTTACAACAAGTTGGGAACCTTCTCCTTAGATCAGGGATCTCTTGATGAAACCAAGAATTCGAACACAACTGCCTCCTAATATCGAAATATCCTCCCCTTATTCTCCTCAACGGGCCAACTACTGCCTCAGATTAGGCAACGCTCCCTTAGAAGGGGCATCAGAGCGCTGTAGCGCTCCCTGGTAAGCTTTAGGGGAGCGCCAGCGCCTTCAAGATGAGAAACACTCCTTTAGAGGGGGCTGGGGAGCGTTATAACGCTCCCTGAAGCCTTGTAGGGGAGCGCCAGTGCTTCTAGGGCTGAAATAGGGGAGCGCTCCTCCTCAAAACCTTTGTTTCAGGGCTCTCTTTAGGTGTCAAGAGTTATTTGACTTCAGTAAACCAGTTCTCCTTCTTCAAATCAATCATATGAGATGTTATAAGTGTCTCCTTAGTGTCATTTGTCATGGAAGTATGTATGAATATCATTTACGACACTTGTGACCAACTTGTGACACTTGCAAAAGTTGTAAGGAAGATGCGACACTTACGACAATTGAGAGGGATATGTGACACTTATCCAGCTGAGTAATTTTGACGTGTAATAGAATGCCCCCCAAAGTATGAAGTTAGAAGATGCCAACTGATAACTGAAATACTTTGTAGATGTCCAAGCAAGGGTATAGACTTAGAGAACCTGACAGAAGCTGCACACAAACATCCAACAAGTATCATGACATATTTCAAAACCCAAGGTAGGCATACCTATGCTTGGGTGATCAAGACTTAGCAGGATATGGACACCATAAAATACACTGCAGATCCATAATTGTATTGATAAAAACGTATAGCCACAAAAGATACAATGTGGATCTATACTCTGATGACTCAGACTGATCGTAGCCACGAAGAATACACGGTGGATCTACGAGATGACAAGACATAGCCACGACCAATACAAAGTGGATCTATGTGACAGTGTATGTGTTCTTGTCCAATAAAAACTCCTTCGCAGCTTGGGCAAAGCATATATCAAAGTGATCACTCAACCCAGGGTCTTCTTACCAATCCCAACGTGGTATGATTCTAACCATGTGAATATATGTTTTGATGTCGAACATAGCAGAAACCACTTGATTACCGGTCAATGGTGTGAACCGTTAACAAGTGCAAGGGAGATCACCATTAACGTCAATGATTCCCAAGGTACCTTAGTACATTCCAGCGAATGTGAATAGATGAGATAAGGTCGAACATCTGTGGAATCATCCGATCAGAGGTCAATGATGTAAACCTATTGTCGGATGTGAGGAGGCCTACCAATGAGGCATGCAGGTCCCAAAGTACTAACTGGTTTCTAAGCCTAATTCTCGAATAATGTGTTGAATTCGACAGGAATAGACTCGTCGAGGGAGGGCCTTGATGTATCCCCCATCAACAAAATGAAACGGACATGGAGATGTAATTGGCAGATCAAATGGACATGGACTGACACAAGTTTTGAGGCAAGATATTTGGGATGGCTGACTCTCGAGGCAGATACTTCCCTTGAACACTGGGGCACTATAGAAAAACATGACATGGACCAATACTATGCAATGGATACTGTGACTTGCGTCGGGTGACCCAAAGGAGTGAAAGGAACTCGGAGGATTGGCTCAGTGCAGAGGTTCAGTGGATTATGATATATGCAAAGTGACAAAGTGTCGTGTTCAAGGGCAACTCTAAGACGTGCTGGATGATGTTCTCAAGAGACTACTTGGCTTTCTCCTTTCAATTTTTTCCCCCATCCAGATAGATGAGTACCTCTTTTTGATTTAATGAGATCGAGGAGGATAACACATGCTCGATATAAATCACCTTCGGTAAGTTCCTCTTCCTTTGTTTAACGAACCGGAAGAAGTAAGGGTTCGGTCCCATATGGGCCTGTCGATGTGTGCTTTAACGAGTCCAAAGACAGAAATATTGAAGGTTTTTCGAGATTATAGAGTTTGGAAAAACACTTAAAAGAGAACTCTCCCAGTTCCTTTTTCGTACAGTAGTCCAATGAGACCGAAAAGGGGTTAAACTATCGCTCGAAAGACGCCCTTTCTGACCTTTTAATGAGTGTGAAAGGAAGCAAGATCACTCGACAATCTTTTCATATTTAGAGAGTCTGAAAAGGGTTTAAAGGAGACTCCAGGGGGGTTCCTTTTTCATGTGTTCGTATCCGTATGGGTCCGAAAAAGAGATAAAAGTTTACCCGGTTACGTTCTCATATTGTCAAGCTCGAGAACAAACTAAGACTATGCTCATAAGTGCGACAAGGTGAATAACCGATCAAGACTGCCAGGAAACCTGCGATGCCAAAGCTACAAACTAGAGTTTAGTGAAGCCATTACATCATTAGAGAAACCCAAAAATGACCATACCTTATAAAAAATGAAATTTTATAAATAACAATTGATCTGAAAATTCATTTACCATTTCATTTGCAAGGATTTTTGGAGTAGTGGAGAATCTCATTTTGAAGCAAATCTTGTTTTTTCCACTGTCGGAACTACGATCGATCATTTCGCTCACCATTTAAACTAGGTAGGTGTCCATCCTTTTCTCTTTCAATTGCATGGTTTTAGATCCATTTTCATAGCATTATTTATTTTTAAAACACAAAGCCCTAAGTCGCCCCTCTTTGAACCAAATCGGCCTCTTTTTAAAAATTAATAAAATAGGGGGATTCTTTTACAAAAAATTATTTAGAGAAGGGTGATTAGGATGTCTACACCCTTGCAATCAATTAGGTAGGTCATTCTTAGTAAATAACTCATAAAAAAATCTCCCCAAATGCCCACGCAACCCCCAAAGTTGTTTTTCATTTTTGAAACGTTTTTATCATTATTTGACAAATGTTAAAGGGCGTGGTGGTTAAAAAGAGTGAGTGGTTGCTTTTAGATGATGTGGGCATGTTGTTTCATGTTTTAAAATGCTTTTGAAAATCGCCGAAATTGCCAAAACGTGAGGAATAATGAAATTCTTGATTTTTTTGTTTTGTAGGTATCTTCGGCAATCATGATTGAATGGAAAGAGAGGGAACATGAGATGGATGATTTAGCCACTCTACAAAGTCCTTGTACGCGGGCCGCTCTATGGGCTTGTGGCTTGCTCAAGTTCTTCAAGTTACAAAAAATGAAGAGAGAGATGTTACTGCTTGAGCATATGATTGACCTTTGGGATGTTGCGGAACAAGGATTCCGTATCGGCACACAACTTTTAACTATTGAGTTAGAAGATGTGTACTTTTTGACCGGCCTCTTGAAAAGAGGGGTCCCCATATCTTTCACTGGGCAGTGGGCATTACCTGAACAAGTGGACGTGTATCTAGCACGCCACTGCATCCCGGGAGCAAGGTTGGTAGGGGGCAGGATCCCTATCAAGGATATTCGAGATTTGACCCTCCGGTCTATACTATTCACTATCACAAATGTGACCGGTAGCACTAGTGCTCATTTGGCATCGATATCACAGGTGGCCTATGGTGTTCAATGTTTGGAACCAACACTGTTCAACTGGAGTGAAACGTTCTTTCAGAATGTGAAGGAACAGATCTCACGGTGCAGGACTGGTCAGAAGCAGTTTGGCTATGGCTCGTTTTTGGTCTCATTTTTTCTAGAGCGCATCCCTCAGATGCAGCCTCAGATAGCACTAGCAGCATGACCAGTGGATGAACCTAGGATGGAGAGGTGGACTAGTCTGTCTCTGAGGCTAGTTTCAGAGTCAGAGTTCCATTTCACTGGTGATTTCTTTGATTGGCTGAGACGGCAGTACCTCTGGATAGAGGACTTCCCTTATGCCAATGTAGACTTTTGTGGGAGTATGGAATTGATTTTTCCTACGGGGAAAGACTAGGACAAGTTAGGTAAGAGACTAAGCCATACCTTGTCTAGTTTTTGTTTTTTAAGTTTTTGATGTATATATATTTTTTTGGGTATGTAAAAGAGTCTTAAGAAATGTTTTGTTTCCAACATGCAGACAAGGGAGCAGTGCGCCCGACTGATATACCAATACCAGGGCATCGTGGAGGCGCCCCAGTTGCAGCAGATTCGGCAGTACCAGCAGTAGGTCTCTGGGAGGTTGAGAGGAACCTCCAAGGCCTTACGATGGGTATCCCTCCTCTGCGGAGGGGGGAAGTGCCTTTACATATGCAGAGGCACACTGTAGGAGTACCGGAGAATATCAATTCTCTGTTGAGGCACGTAGTGTGTGGGGTAGTGTGTTACTCACAGCACAACGTAGTGTGGGGAGATTAGAGTCTCTCCTGTGATCATGTTTTTTGTATGCCTTGTTAGGCGATGTTGTATGGGTGAACAGACCCAATATTTTTCTCTTCTACACACTTTTTTGATGTAATACAAACATTTCAGTCACACCATATATATATATACAGTTTCGAGTTTTTATGGTGCCAATGATTTGTACATGATGATGTATGTGATGTGTTTTAATTTACATGTAATGTACAGTTTTGCTTTCCTTGAATCTTATATGTGGGCAAGATACTAATCCATGATATAATTAGCTAACAAATCCAAAACACTATTAAGTTTTCTCAGAATGTGTCTATATTCGATGTAATCGAACATTCGTTCGATACGGTGAACTTGCAAGTGTAGGCGTAGCAGGATAGGACTACGGATAGCGTAGATGCGGTTGAGTTGAAAAACCACCAGTTGGGAGTCTAAGTAAATAATGATGCGAGAGATACCTAGAGAGGAAGCTTGGGTCAATGGTCCAATGATAGCATGATATTCTGCCATATTGTTGGTTGCTGGTCCTAAACAGATGCCTCCTGAACTCACCACCTGGTCAAATTGGTAAATAACCCAAGTTGTTGAAGCAATGTTCCGGGTATGTCGGCTAGCGCCATCCGCGAACCCAAAAAATATAGGAAAGGAAGACGTCATCTGCGCATGAAAACACAAGAACAGTCATGAGTGGCAACGGTAAAGACTCGAGCACGCGAAAGAAATAGACACACCAAAACTAAATACAATAATGTACAAAGTACAAATGCTAGGCGATCTAGGCATAGTACTTGTTAAGGTAAAGCCCGTTTCGGGGCTCTCCTAGGGAAATTCCTTCATGATCAACTAATTCGTAGGCACATTTATGTAGGACACATTTTAGGATGTAGGGACCATGCCACATGGGTTCTAACTTTCCTGTCCCCAATTTATCGTGAGCTTGGTCGTAAACAAGGACTAAGTCTCCTTCCGCGAAAGTCTGAGGGTGGACAGATTTGTCATATTGACTTTTAATTCATTTTTTATGTGCCTCATTGGCGAGAGAAGCATCGCGACGCATTTCATCTAGTTTGGATAGATACAAAAATCATTCTTCTTCAACAGAAGTATTAGGCAGGATTTCTACTTTTAGTTTGAGTGATGGAATCTCACATTGGATCGATAGGACGACTTCAATGCCATAGACCAACTGGAAAGGAGTGAATCCAATTGAAGTCTTCACAGAGGTGCGATAGGCCCAGACAGTGGAGAAAAATTGTAGATGCCACGATGTTTTTTTTTCCCCTACCATGTGTTGGATCATGGTTTTTAGGACTTTGTTGATAGCCTCAACTTGTCCGTTTTCTTGGGGGTAGTAAGGGAATGAGTTTTCATGACGAAAACCCAATTTGACATGTAACTCGCTCATCATCTGGTTTTTGAAGTGTGCACCATGGTCAGTGACAATGGCACGTGGTACACCAAAATGAGTTATGATGTGGTTGAAGAGGAATAGAGCTACCGTACGGCCATCATTCAGGAAGGTAGGCATAGCCTCAGCCCATTTGGTGAAGTAGTCAACGACGACGATGATGTAACCATGCCCCCCAACTGAGGTAGGCTTACACTGCATGAAATTGATGCCCCATTTGGCAAAGGGGCCAATGGCGATAATAGGGTGCAGCGTCATGGAGTGGGTGCATGCCTTCTTGTTAAAGATTTGGCAGGTTGGGCATTTCTTGAGAGCCTCGATACAATCTTTGAAAATCGAGGGCCAAAAGTATTCGGCACGTAGGATTTTTTGGGCTGTGGCCATTCCGGAAAGGTGACTGCCACAGGCGCCAAGGTGACAATCGTTCAAAACGCGTTCAGCCTCCTCGTGAATCAGACATCACTGAAGGATGGTGTCGATACCATGGCGATACAAAGTGTCGTCGAGGATGATATAATGGCAAGAGTGGTGACGAATGCATCGACACTCTTCACGAGAGATGTTGGGCTGAAAATGTTGTGTTTGAAGGTAGAGGAGAATGTCTCCGTACCAAGGATCAGAGGTGCTGATGAGGAAGAGAGATTCATCGGGGAGAGAATCTCTAGGTTCGATGTTTTCATTGACACGAGGGAGAGAACAGATAAGCTCAGCAAACACCAGGGATTTTTTGGCTTTAGCCTTTGTAAACTCAAGATCAAATTCTTGAAGAATAACGATCCATTTTGAATATTTGCCCCCAAGTACTTGACGTGTTAGGACGTGGTACATGGGGTTGGAGTCTACGATTACCGTGGTGGTGCGTAATAAGATGTAGTGGCGGAACCTTTGGACAGCGATGACGACTGCCAAAGCCAGTTTCTCAACATGCAAATATCTGAGTTTGGGTCCACATAAACTCTTGCTCAGATAATAGATCACATGTTCTTCACCGTTGGGGTCTTCTTGGACTAACACCATTGCGATGGTGGAAGTAGAAGTGACCAAGTAAAGGATATAATCCTTGGTATATTTGGGGGGATGTAACAAAGGTGCATGGGTCAAAGCGTGATTGAGAGCGTCGAATGACCGTTGAGCTGCGTCATCCCAGATGAAAGGGACGTTCTTTTGCAGTAACCATATAAATTCTTTAGTGATATTGGCATAATTGCAGATGAAACGGTGAAGAAAGTTTGCTTTGCCTTGTAAACTTTGGAGTTGGGTTAAATTGGTAGGTGGAGGTAAGGCTAAGATGGCCTTGATATTTAAGGGATCCACCCTAATCCCATCTTTAGAGACAATGAAACCGAGGAGTCAACTGGATTCATCATAAAAAATGCATTTGTGTGGGTTTAGACGAATACGGTAGAACCTACATCGCAAAAAAATCGTGCGTAAATGATCAATGTGATCGGATCGATTTAACGAATGTGTGGGTAAATCGTCGAGATACGGTTCTGATATATGTTTGATGTCATGAAAAGCGTACAACATGGCTCGCTGGAAAGTGGCTCCAGCATTTTTAAGGCCAAAAGGTAGCTTTCGGTAGGCGAAAGTTCCCCAAGGGCAGATGAAGGATGTCTTGTGTTGATTTGTAGGCAAGATTTCAATCTGGTTATATCCAGAAAAGCCATCCATGAAAGAAAAGATTACTCTCCCTGCGCAATTATTGATGATTTGATTGATGAAGGGCGTAGGGTAGTTGTCCTTAGGACAAGCTTTGTTGAGATCTCTATAGTCAACGCAAACACGGATGGTCCCTTGTTTCTTAGAAATGGGAACAAGGTTGGAGACCCATTCGGTTAAAGGGACAGGATAGATAAAGCTAGATTTTAGAAGTTTTTCAACTTCTGTCTTTATAGCTGCGATTTTCTTGGGATGAACCGGGCGAAGCTTTTGCCAAACTGGTTTTGCGTCCGGGTAAGTTTTGATTTTGTGTACGATGATCGAAGGGTCGATCCCTGGCATTTCCTCATAACTCCATGCGAAGACATCGTGGAATTCCTTGAATAAAGTGGTGTAAGAAACCACTTCGTCGGGTGTGCAATTAGCACCAAGTTTGATGTTTTCCATGACACCTTCTTTGATTTAAACGTCAATCGTGACCGTAGTAGAGATGTTACCCATGTTCCCCTCAGAGAGAGTATCTTGTGTGAGGATAGGAGATTGTGGAGATTCGGTAACATCGAGAGGGAAGACAGATCGTATGTCTTGGATTTCTTCCAAAGGTGGAAGAAAAGAGGATTGATGGTGGTTGTCATCCCAAGGAATATCGTCAATGCTAAGCATTTCCATGATAGATTCGTCCGAAGGAAAAATTTGGGAAATGTAATCAACGACGGATGATAGGGAATCTAACCACGAGGGCATCGAATAAGTATTGGGTGCCAATGAATGTGAAGTGTTCGAAGAGGGAGAGGGAGATTGAATAGCTATGTATGCGGCCTCGGCTGGGCTCAGAGGCATTGTGTCCCTGAGCACATCGAATTCCAAAGGACTAGGCACAAACCAAGGGTCGGATGATTCCAAGGATTGATAAGGCATAGTCGAAATCATATTGACGGTGGAAATATGATGTGCGGTGGGTGGAAGTGGTGTAGGGAAAGTACCCATGAGACTAGAATATTTCAATAAGCCAACACCAACACTTTCATACGTAACCGGGTGGTCTCCCAGAAAGGGAATGTTGTTGGTAGCAGGGATGCGAACGTCAGGTGTGTAAAAATCGAGCTGATCGATGGTAACAATTTTGCCTTGATGGGGGAATTGTACACATCGAAACACCGATGAGGCAACGACAGTCATCGCGCAGAACCAACTTCATCCAAGTAGTAGGTTGTAATCGAGGGGGGCATCGACCACCTCGACATCAACAGTAACAGTTTTGCCGCCCAGCTGAACGACTAAGGATTGTAATAATCCATGAGGATGAAAACCTTGTCCATCGAAGGCATGTAACATGGTAGCGGATTTGTTAAGGGCAGGTGATTTCAAGCCTTTCCAACATGCTAAAGACATGACACAGGTGGAGGCTCCCTCATCCAGGATAGTCCGGTGGATTTTTTGATTGTGAACAACCACATCAATTTGGAAAGCTAGCTGGTGGGAGAGTCGCGGTTGATGATCATCCATATTGAACGTGATGTAGTTTGATAACTCAAGATCGAAAGCGCCAATAGAGGCTAAGAGCATTCTACATTGGTTGGGACAGTGTTGTAGAACTTCCAAGGCAAACATGGCACACGGGATTTGGTCCAAATCCTCTACAATGTTGTAATTTTGGGCCGCCCGTGAATTAGGATTGAAGGTAGATTTTCAGATGGTGCTCCTAGGAGGGCATAAGATAGAGTCAAACAAAGGTTTCTCGATCTGGAGTGGCCCAGATGGAGGGCTAACAGATGGAGGATTGACGGAGGGTGGCAACGGGTCTGACGGAGAACCGTTAGAAATCTTCGGTTTATCAGATTTAACTGGCGTGTCATATGTCACAGAGTGAGTTGTTAGATTAACTCCATTAAACATGTAAATGTGGGCACTTGTCGAGGCCTCATCATGGGGTTGGTTGGAACTGCCCCCCAGCGTGGGGGTTTGTGCAACCAACGATTGTTGCTGCGGAAAAGGCTGAGTGAGCACAACGGGTTGTAAATTTCCTTTGAAAATTTTGGCCACTTCATCACGATGTGGGTAGTCTCAAGTGTAGTGATCGTCACCACAAATGAGGCATGGGAATTTCAGTTTTCATTGTGGTTTTTTTTCAGAAGCAGGGGTTTGCGGTTGGGTCTTGGGTTGCTCGTTGTTGTTCTTCTTGTTTGGTTTGTTTCTCGCTTTCTTCTTGCCCCCAAGTTGTTGTGAAGGGGTTGACTGGACCACATTCACATCAGAGACCTGAGTTTGAGGTGGGGTAGAAGAGGGTGTAGTCGAACTGGGAGTAGTTGTGGAAGCGGGCTGCTGGATTGTTCCAGTAGACTGGGTAGTAGATTGAGTTTTGACGAAGCCAATAACTCCATCCGCATGCGAAGCAGTCGATGGTTTGGATGGATCGTTAGTGGCATGGGTGGAATTCGGTATCAACTCATATAGAGTACCAGATTGTGAATAGACTAAGTCTAAGTACTGAGCTCGGGCAATGGCTTCTTCCTCGGTGACCACACCACCCATGGCAACATCACGAGCAATCTGGGGTAATAGTGATTTCATGAACCATTCTGCTAACAATTCATGACCGCTTTGATTAGCCTTCGTTGTCATCTCCATTCATGGATATGATCGTAGATATGTATGGAAGTTGTCTGACGAAGAGAGGTTAATAGTTTAGTACCCGTCTCGTATCGAATGGGTAGTTGGAAATGTGTGAGGAAGGACATGGAAAGGGAGTTGAAATCGTGAAAGGATGTGCGTGGTAATTCAATATACCATTTCACTGCGGAACCCGTGAGCGTTCGTTGGAAAAGACGCAAACGAATCGAATCGTCCACGAGGGAGTTGGATGAACACCACAAATGGAAGGTCATCACATGGTTGTTTGGGTCTTCTCCGGGATTTCCGTCGAATTTTGGGATATCAGAAGGAAGTTTAGCTGGAATGGCTGGCCAAACTGGAGAATGATAAATGGGATCATTCGTTAACTGAGACAAGTCTGGAAGGTCCAGGGTGGCTAGAAAAGGTAGTTGTCGGTTAACCTGTGGGTAATGCTAGTGTGGCAGGGGGACACCAGTGGGGCCCAATACTGGGTTATGTGGGTAATTATAACTTGTGGGCCCTCTCATGTGAGGTTGGTTTTGACCAAGGTACATAGGATTTGAGATGTTTTGAGAAGTGTTTTTGAGCGGAGGATAACCGGATGGGTTTTGTGGATTATAGGGTGGGTTTGGCATTTGTCCATAAGGGGGTTGTTGTGGAGTATAAACATTTTGTCCCATGGAGGCATGTGGGTTTCCTTGAAAAGGGATGCTCCACGAATTGGGTGCGGAGGACAGATTTTGTCCTTGTGGTTGATGGTGTACTCCGGATTGAGGCTGCCCCCTAGCATGAGGGTTCCCCCCGAATGGAATTTGTCTTCCGGTGGGAGGATGCCCCCCAGCATTAGGGTTCCCTCTGAATGGAATCTGTCCTCCGGTGGGAGGATGCCCCCCAGCATGAGGTAGAGTTCCCGGGATCTGAGAGCCAGACGTAAATGACTAACTGGTGCCATCGATCGGGTTAGGACCACCAAGGCCAGTCCCTCCGAGTTGTTGGATAGGTATGGAACTTCCCGGTATAATTTGGGTAGTGGTTTGGGCAGTGGTGGTAGCAGAAGCATTCAGTGCCCTGAATCCAAAAGGGAGTGTGGGTCTCAGTGTTACAGGTGTGCCAATCGAGGCTTGATTAACTACCGCGTTACCGGCGGGGATAGTCGGAATGTGCGGGGTCATTGTCGAATGGGCCGTCTGGAGGGGAATAGTGGACCTTGGACCAACGGATGGTATGTTCGGACCAACAGTTGGTGTGGCTGTAAAAGTGGTGGTACCAGTGAAATGATTTGGGGGTACTGTGTAGGAAAAAGATTCATCGGCACCTTCCCCTGTTGCATAGAGATCTCGCACCAAGCGTGGTGGACTCCGAACGACGTCCGTAGTCCAAAAAGGATCACTGGCTAATGGGTTTTGAGAAGACCTGGTCGGAATGTTAGAAGGATTGATGACAACAAATTCTCCAACGGAATTCAGGTGGAGGATATTTCGTTCGTATCCCTCCGGAATGCGATAAGCTTTCGGAGATTCTGAGACAATTTGAAAATTCTCCAAAGGAATGGGAACTTCTTCCTGGGAAGTTGTGGTATTATGAACCTCGCTCTGTTGAGGGGATTCTTCCGTAGAATGAGGGGGTAAAGGGGTGTTTCCTTCCATATTTTCTGGAGGAAGTCCCTGTAGCCGCTGCGAGCGGCGTGGAGGGTCGATGTTGGTGGAAAAGAGTCGACGAAATAAATCTATGGCCAAATAACGAAAAGAAACAACACACGCTAAAAAAAATCTAAGAATCACAACCAACCAAACATGACCTTCTTTTGATGATCGTACTAGTTGGTGATGAAATCCAACGTCGCGTGATCAAGTCCAGAAGGGGCAGGGATAGGGTGGAACAGTTACAATGGTGACCTGCTTAACGGACTTACGCCTCGGTGCAAGCTTCCACGCAGTAATTGTGGATTTACCCTCCAAGGAGCCCGAGTGATTTTGACCAATGTCTGCTCCAGGTACAGTGAGACTTCCTGTCACCGTCACCTTGTGTAAGACCCTAAAGATTATGGCCACTAAGGTTACCAATTCGTAGTCAGCCCCTGGGCGGGAATAGTCAACCGTCTGATCTAAACGTACAGGTAGGGTATCAAGCCCGAAATCAACTAAAAGGAATCCACGCAGTAATTGTGGATTTACCTCAAAGTGATCCCCATAATACGATCCAACCACCACAATCAGTTAAACCACGTAGGGTTAGTCCCCATAGCTTACCCAAATGCGACCTTGTGCGTAACCCCTGTGTGAGAGGGGGATCCCAGGAAGACTTATACGATAATTGGATTTGACTCTCCCTAACTCAGGATACTACTGTTTGTTTTGGAAACTTTGGAGAGTTATGATCACATCCCTAATCCAAAGTACTAAGCCTAGTCTACTGTTGGTGGAGGATCCTAGAAAAGAAAAAGTTCTAGATAACTTTTAATTAGCATTGATTTTTATGGCTGTTCTTTACTCAAAGGGGTGCATGGAAGTGAAACAAATGGAATTATGACTCAAACCCAAAGAATGCATCGAACATGATAAGCAGTCATTTCTTTTTGATGAACATCTAGCTAAGGGAGAGAGAGAGTTCTTTTCACTAATCAAGAACAAATAAGGAATGCCCTCAAATGATCCTTTTCTCAATCAAATCCTGATGTAATGCAAAAACTTTTAAATGCCTTCTAATATGTACTATCAATCATAAAGATGTATTTTATTGTTTGTGTATGAGTGATGATCAATACAACACAATGCTCGTCTTGCTAATTATCTTTCTTATATGAATGCAAACCAAACTAGCACAAGCAAAAGTCACACAAACAATACACCCTTCGTAGCAATCAAAATGAAAAGCGAAAGAAAAGAACGATCAAAGAAAAGAAAAACAAACTCCACACCCAAAAGAAAAAGTTGAAGAACAATGACCTTGACTGAAATTGAGATGAAGAGGTCTATAGGCCTTTGATGACCTTCACCATGGTTTTTACTCAGGTGATGAGGAGAGGAAAGTAGTGCATAGGTTTCAAACTTCACTCAACAGGGAAAACTCGATGAAAATAGTGAAGAAGGCTGCAAGATCCAATTAACAAGGTGTTTATTCTTAAAAAAAAGACAGATGTCAAGGCTGAAAGGGAAGAAAAATTGACTCACAAGGTCACTCATCAAAAGAGACACGGAGGCAAACCCTGAAAAAGGCAGTTCTGGAGGGTTTTTTGAGCCAAAGATGGTTGGCACTCTGTTGCCAAAGGAAAGGAGCATTATAGCACTCTGTGCAAGGGTATGGGGGAGCGTTGGCGCTCTGTTAACACTAAGATAGGGGCGTCGGGGTCTAAAACTCCAAAAAATTTCAAAAATTTTCAAAAATTGAAATCCAAATTCGACAATTATGCTGAGTGTGATGAGGTAAGGAGCCAATCAGCTCATGAAACTAATCAAAAGAGGAGTGAACCAGGTCTGAAACAATCAAGGGATAGAACAAGGTCAATGAGGAGAAAAATCCAAACAAGAAGTTTCGATTTGAGGCTATCTCCCCAGTGGAGTCGCCAGTTTCTGTTGTAGGAAAATCTCCCTGCGGATAGGTAGATCGCCTCTAAGAGCTTGACCCTAACTCTAGACAGAAAATGCTTAACATGGACACTGACTTCCTTTCAAATCTATCTAAACTAACACATGAGAAGGAAGGATGACAAAGGTACCTTTTATCGACGTTTGTCCCTGCACGCTTCACGTTGCGCTCCAATCCTTTTCTCCTCGCTGAGTTCTGTGGACAAAACAAGATATGACCACTTCCTACTCTATTGATACTAGCTTGAAAACAGATCTATCAATCAATGATAAGTTCATGTGACATTAGACACAAACTAGAAAGAAACAGGCCAAGCGTGTCATATTGATGAGAATAACGACAACAGTACTTACAATCGTAGATGCGAATGCAACAGCTTCGTCAAGTCCTCTTCGTCTAACCCTTGCCTGAAAGATCCACAACCTGGACAACAGCAGCTTCGTCGATCACTCTCCTTTGGCTGACTGTGTATTCTCTCCAAGATCATAAGTTTCATACCAGCAGTTCTTCCCCCTTTCCACCATCACAGAGCTTGCTTATATAGGTTAAGAGGAGCTTAACCTCTTGAGTTATCTTTAGAACAAGTTGGGAACCTTCTCCTTAAATCAGGGATCTCTTGATGAAACAAATAATTTGAACACAACTGCCTCCTAATCTCGAAAGATCCTCCCCTTATTCTCCTCAACGGGCCAACTACTGCCTCAGATTAGGCAGTACTCCCTTAGAAGGGGCATCAGAGTGTTGTAGTGCTCCCTGGTAAGATTTAGGGGAGCACCAACACCTTCAATATGAGAAGCGCTCCTTTAGAGGGGGCTGGGGAGCATTATAACGCTCCGTGAAGCCTTGTAGGGGAGAGCCAGTGCTTCTAGGTCCGAAATAGGGGAGTGCTCCTCCTCAAAACCTTTGTTTCAGGGCTCTCTTCAAGTGTCAAGAGTTATTTGACTTCAGTAAACCATTTCTCCTTCTTCAAATCAATCATATGAGATTTTATAAGTGTCTCCTTAGTGTCATTTGTCATGGCAGTATGTCTGAACATCATTTGCGACACTTGTGACCAACTTGCGACACTTGCAAAAGTTGTAAGGAAGATGTGACACTTACGACAATTGAGAGGGATATGCGACACTTATCCAGCTGAGTAATTTTGACGTGTAACAGCGAGGAACTCTTCATCAAATGGTCAGAGTATGAGAAGATTCATCCACTTAAGTAAAACCATTTGACGACTCTTCAAAGACAGAGAGATGGAAGCACCACGTGGCAATGTTTTGTTTTACTTAGCTTTCACTTTTGATCTGTATTTTTAGTTAATAATTTGTTATAAATAAGAGGATCGGCCTTTTAGAAGAGGTCAATGGTTTTGGAAAATACCCTCATTTTTGGAATTGTAAAAGAACTATTTCTGAACTACCTTAATTGAGAAGACTTCTTTAGGACTGAAGACAAATTTTTATTTTACATCAAAGGCATGTGTGATTGGATCATGAGGAGGAATTACTTCCGACTTTATCTCATGAATGGATGTTGTAATGAGTAAGATTTTCTGAATCTATTGATAAGTTAGCAGATTCAATATTTTTATAATTCTTATCTCTAATGATGGAAAGCAAATCATTTTTTTAATGTGTGATTAGTGATTAGAGCTAAGGAAACTAATTTTCTTGCCATCATTTTATTGCATGTATGTTTTCTTTCGATAATTGTATCTCAGTCAATAATTGAAATACCAAAGTTGATGTATTAGTACTAGGATTTTCATAGGTGTGAAAATACTTGTCTGCATGCTTGAGCATGAGGATTATCCTGAGCCCAACCTTCTTCAGTAGTTAAGTTTTCCCCCTTCTTCTTTACCCAACTGGTTTATACCAACACCTATCTTTTATGAGACCTGCCTAATAAGAGAAAATACAAAAAAGAGAATGTTCAAACTGAAGGAGGAGTTTTCACAAGAATATATCATGTAAATAACTACGTAAATCCCATTGATTAATTGGCCGGATCACAAGCTTTGGAGAACCATTCCACTATAAAACGTTGCAGATTATAATTGGGCCTTGGTGGTGGGTTTGTGTTAAGCCCAAATATTGGCCCATTACCCCTTAATTGGGGAATATTAGATTAGTAATGTTATTTTATTTATGTCGGCTTTAGGCCATTAGTTGTAATTATACCTCCTAGTCTCTTATATATACCAAGGAGACATTTTCATTTTGAATCATCTTGTACTTGAACATTTAAGTGGGGTAAAAGGTGGTTTCCCCCTTGAAGAGGCTTATTATTTGAAATTATCTCTTTTTCAAGGCATTGAGTACTTTTCCTGAGGTTTTTCTATGCTATATTGATGTTTGGTTCTTAACATATGGTATCAGAGCTCAAGGTCTTGGGGTTTCGCTGCTACATCTGAGACACCGTGGAATTTTTGCTATAACTTGCTTTCTACAACGTTTCAGAAGGAATGGCTTGGAGGGTATTTAGCATATGGATCAAGGTACGTTGGGTTCAAAATTTAGCTCTTGAGGCCTTATACTTTCGGAGATATAGCCTGTACAAGATAGGGTTCTGGAATCATCCTGAGATGAGTCTTTGCAGAATTTTCGCTATAAAACATTTTCTGTAACGTTTCAAACCCTAAACTCTAGAGTCCATTTACAGAAATTGATTATTTATCTGTGGTAAAAGGTTGAGCTTCTGGGTCATCTTAAATTTGTAGATACACCCTATGTAAGATAGGGTATCTGACTAGTCCTATTGGCTAGTCTCAAGAAAGTGTTCCAGTTAAAACAATCATAACTTCTTCCTAGATTATCCAAATTGTGTGGGACTGGTTGCATTGGATCGTGGACAGTCTGTAGTATTTTGGGTGTGAGTTTCAGAATTTTATATCAATTATTTTGTGTCGGGCACACTATACAAGTGAGATCTCCTGGAAAGGACAAAAATCAACAAGTTGTGTGGAAGTTATCATAAATTCCACTTGGCACATCCAATTTTGATCAGACCTGTGGCATTGAAGAGAAGACATATCATAGAAATACATAACATAAAGTTTCATACCCAGAAGGTCCAAAAATTGGGAGATACAACAGAAGAATTATTTTCTAGCAGAACCACCTCAAAATCAAGGTTCAAAAGTGATACTTGGCCAACATGCCACCCTAAAAGGGAACTTCTACACCAAATAAGCCTCCAGAAAATCCTACTTGGACTCTTGATGAAGGTGAATAAATGCGTAGGGACATAAATGAACTACAAGCTAAGGTGGATTCAATGGAATCCAAGTTGGATACTAAGATGGATTCAATGGAAGCTAAGTTGGATACTAAGATGGATTCAATGGAATCCAAGTTGGATACTAAGATGGATTCAATGGAAG
>ML805860.1:417290-442421 GCA_009831015.1 Picea engelmannii
TTTTATAATCTTGAGTTATAACCTAACCCTAATATCCAAAGTGATTAAGGATTGAGATTAATTCTCACCTCACTTGATATCAATGGATAAAATTAAAATGATAACTTTTAACATTTCCTTAAATAACTCAATTAATTAATTAATTAAATCACTTTAATCTAATAATTCCAACTTTAATTAAAGTAAAGTCAAGAACAAAAGGCTTTGGATGATTTCCACATGTCTATACACATAGAGCTATGTGGAAATACCTTTCTAATGCTACCATGCATCAACACTCCCTTTTAGCAAGGAAGGTATTCTCCGCCACTCCAAGCTTGTCTCTAAAGAACAAAAACTTCCCTTTCTCCAATGGTTTGGTAAGAATATATACAACTTGCTCATCTGTGGAAATATACTAAAGCTTCACTTCTCCCTTTTGGATCCTATCTTGGATGAAGTGGTATCTGATCTCAATATGCTTGGACCTATCACGAAATACTAGATTCTCCAAGATTTTGATACAAATTTGATTATCGTAGTATATCATTGTAGGATCAGAATCTTGATCAAATAAACTTGTAACAAATTTGTGAATCCAAATAGATTCACATCTAGCCATACTCATTTCCATACACTCTACCTCTACTGAACTGAGTGCTACATATGTCTTCTTCTTACTGAACCAAGTAATCACTGATGATCCCAAGATGAAGTATCACTTTGAGGTGTTTTTTTCTGTCTACTTCAATCCTTTCCCAATCTGAGTTTGTATATCCCTGCAAATCCACTCCATCTCCTCCAATATACCTCAATACATACTCCACTGTACCTCTCAAGTACCTGAGCACATGTTTCATTTCTATCCAATGCATCTGCCTTGGCTCCACCATGAACTAACTCAAGGTGCTCACAACAAAACAAACATATGGCCTAGTGTTGACCAAATACATCAAGTACCCTAACAACTTCTTGTATATCCTAGGATCCACCAACTTTGAATATGAAATGATCACCTTCTTCAGATTGGTTACCATAAGTGTATCCATCAATCTATATTCCTCCATCTTGAATCTCCTCAATATCTCAACTACATACTTCCCTTGACCAAGGAAGATCTCTCCCGATACCTACCATACCTATAACCCCAAGAAATTATACATCAATCCAATGTTCTTCATCTCATACTCACTAGATAAATCTGCTTTGCACCTTGCAATAATCTCCTTTATACCTATGATAAATAAATCATCAATGTATAGATACAGGATGAGTGGATCTGCCCCAACAAGGATGAAGTAAAATTTAGGATTCGCCTCACTCTTGTTAGAGCCCATACTCTACAAGTATTCATCAATCCTAGAATACCATGCCCTGAGTGCCTGTTTGAGTCTGTATAAGGATTTATTAAGCCTACACACATGAGAATCCCTCCTATGTACCTAAAATCCCTGAGGTTTCTCTATGTATACGTCATCCTTAATGATATCATTGAGAAATGATGTTTTCCCATCCATCTAATGTATCCTCCACCTCATAACTGAAGCAATAGAAATTACAGATCGAATAAAAGAATACCTAGAAACATGAGAAAATGTCTCCTCATAATCCACTCTCTCTTTTTAGGAGAACCCTCTTTCCATAAACCTCACCTTGAACTTCTTGATGCTACCATCTACAACATGCTTGATCTTGTAGAGCCACATGGAACTCACAACTAAATTCCCCTTCGGTCTCGACACTATTTCCAAAACATCATTCCTCATAATGGAGGTGTACTCCTTTACCATGGCATCACCATACCTGCTGATATGTTGCTTCCTCAAAACTATAAGGATCAACATCAATGATTCTACTCATAAGGGTCGTATAGTTCAAAAACTTCTTCAGAGGCCTGCACTCTCTAACCCCACTCCTAGGAGCTTCACCAACTACCTTCAATGTTTGTAATATCCACATAGGTCTCTTGACAGGACTAGAAGGGTATAAATCCTCCTCTCCACCTTAATTTTGAACTGATAATTGTTGCTCACCCTTCAGGGCCTACTTCTCCTTGTCCTCTGTCACTATTGATGATTCTTGAGATCTCTTAGATTTGAATTTCTCCTCGAACTTAAATTCTCTACTCATAGTTGTCTTCCTCTACACTGGAATGAAGATCTTGTAATCCTTTGAGGTCTCT
Source organism: Picea engelmannii (assembly GCA_009831015.1). Classification (NCBI taxonomy): domain Eukaryota; kingdom Viridiplantae; phylum Streptophyta; class Pinopsida; order Pinales; family Pinaceae; genus Picea; species Picea engelmannii. Next base: position 419,452 of record ML805860.1, read on the forward strand.
TTGTACCCCACAAATATACCCTTCTATCCTAAAGGATCCAACTTTGTCCTCTTCTCCATAGGAACATGGATGTATACAAGAAAACTAAGAACCTCAAATGACCAATATCTGGCTTCACTCCTAGGAAATCCTCCTCTGGAGTCTTGTCCCCCAATATCCTATGAGGAATCCTGTTATGCACATTTACCATCCTATTACGCACCTCTTCCCAAAGAAACATAGGAAAATACTAGTCATGTATCATAGCCCTAGAAGAACCGATGATGGACTGATTCTTTCTCTCCACAACCCCATTTCTCTAAGGGTTGTATGAGATTTTCATGTCCCTCTTGATCTCTACGTCCTTGTAGAAATCCTTGAAGTCATTGGAGGTGTACTCTCCCCCATTATCTGACCTCAATACCTTGATCTTATTACCTATCTGGTTCTCCACCTGAGCTCTAAATTCTTGAAACTGACTAAAAACCTCATCCTTGGTATTCATAAAAAAAGATCTAGGTTTTCCTGGAAAAAACATCAATAAATGTTACATAGTATGGAGATCCATGCACTGATTCTACTGACATCAACCCACTCATATATAAAGGGATAAGATCCAAAATCCCCTTGGACCTACTCTCACTACTAAAAAATGTAGCCTTGGCATTCTTTCCAAGTGCACAACCATTGCACACTTTGTGCTTCTCAATATTGAACTATGGAAGACCTGTAACAATCCTCCTTAGAATCGTCAATTCTCTATAGTGTAGGTGTCCCATTCCCCTATTCCACAACTCACATAGGTTTTCATTGCCATGTACCAAATCCTAAATAGGATTTCCTTGCAACCTCTACAAAGTTCCCTCTCTAAACCCAATGACCATTGTTGTGTCTAGACTAGATTTATTTGGATATATGAGTAATACATCTCTGAAAATTCTCGACAAAACCCATGTCCTCCATAGCTGAGATTGAGAGAAAATTCTTCTTCAAACTTGGTATGTAAAGCACATCATGGGAATCCAATGAACCTCTTGACTCTATCTAGAATGTAGATGTTCCCTCTTACTTCACTACATACTTGGCATCATCACCAAGTGACACGTGAACGTCTGATTCACTCTCCATCGGACTACTAAATATCTCTCATGCTTCTATCATATGATGAGATGCACCATTATCCAAGAACCATGGACTCCTAATAGATGTGTTGCTAGAAAGGAAAGAAACCAATGAGTAATCCTTCTCAAACTTCACTGAAAACTCATCAAGTTGTGTCTTTCCATTACCATTCTTCTTATCTGGACACTGAGATGCATAATGTCCATTATTATGACATGAGAAGCACTTTATTTTACTCTAGTCCTTTTTCTTCCCTGGTTGTGATGATCCTCCATCAATGTTACCCTTCTTTCTATAACTCTTTCCTTTTCCCTTCCTTGTATTACTGACAAGAGCCAAGTTCTTCTCACTACCTCCTTGCTTGTTTCTCTTAGAATCCTCTCTAGTCTCTTCCTAGATGAAATTATCCCAAAGCCTCTAACAATATGGGATATTTTCCTGAGTGCAGACTCCCTTGACAAATGGTTCCCAAGTCTTGGGAAGACCATTCAATGCTAGATTCACGAGCTCTGCATCCTCTATTTTCTCCCTTATGGATACAAGCTGATAATGCACATGTTTGATCCTCATGAGATAGTTGGTAACATTATCATATCTATACATATTCATTGATCTGGGTTTATTCCTTAAGACCATATCCTTATTCATCTGAGTGATCTGGAATAAACGTACCAAGGAATAAAAAATTTCTTTGGTTGTCTTCTTCTCGGATAATTAAGGAATTAGATGATCCTGCACTAAATCCAAGAGTACCCTTAATGATTTTACCTCCTTCTTCTTATGAGCTTCCAAATCTTCCATAACTGTTGGTGGAACAACTACTTTGTCCACTAAATCCCAAAGGTCATACTCCTTTAATGCCGAATTTACTCTTTCTTTCCAAGATAGGAATTTGAATTCTCCATCTATCTTCAACTCTCAATTGGGTTGTTTCCATCCCTAATACCTGATAAACTACCCTAGAAATAACCTGCTACTAAAAATTGCCCCTATATTTATCTGTACGGACATGTACATGCTTGTCACCATTGGAACCTGTGTATGTATGAACCTATGCTAACTGCAACATGCGTATATGTACATGTCTCTAAAGATACATTTGTATGTACATGTTTATCCCTTATGTAACCTGTGTACAACCCTATAAACCTACAAAACCCTAGCTCTTCCTCAGTACGATTGTTTCCCTGAAATATGTCCTTCAATTTTTTCTTATTGGTTATGGATCTGCTAAGATCTATTGCATATCTAATAGATATGCTATCAACTGCAATGGATTTGAGATTTGGCTTCCCTTCAGAGCATGCGATCTGATACCATGTTGAAAACCTCTTACTCCAATCCTGTACATATTTTTATCTAGTGATTTACTTACTGTAAATCAAATTAGCATCTCACAAAACCAAAAATACATTGCTGGAATATTCAACTCAAAAAAGATAGTGGAAGAAAAACTGGAAACCAAATCATGCACACATAAACATCAATATTTTTGGGTAGAAACTCCTGGAAAAACCCGTAGAGGGAAAACCAATGAGGAGAATGATTTTATTATGATAAAATCATGGCTCCCATAATATGGATAATGGCCCACTAAGAGAAATATAACTACAGACAAACCTGAAATTTTTTATTTACTGTACGACCCAGATCTACACGCTTTTTGAGGTATAAACACCTTTCCTTCTACACACCCACGTATATGTGCCTATCTCCACTGTGACCCACATACATGCACATAAAGACTATACTACAAAGTTCATATGACTCGACCCTTTCATGTGACTTCTCTTTGTTGAAACCCACTTGTGGTTGCTTCTATTATGTTTTCTCCTTGACCTGATCTCTAGATGGAATTTCTTCTCCACCTATCCAATATATCCTTGAATTACAGACCTTCATGATGCAACCCTCTCTATGTCGACTCTCTCAACACAAGTCTCATCTAGTCCTATCAAGTGTCTTCCTCCTTCACCCTAGCCTTGATTTTATAATCTTGAGTTATAACCTAACCTTAATATCCAAAGTGATTGACGATTGAGATTACTTCTCATATCACTTGAGATCAATGGATAAAATTAAAATGCTAACTTTTAGCATTTCCTTAAATAAATCAATTAATTCAATTAATTGAATCACTTTACTCTAATAATTCTTTTAATTAAAGTAAGTCAAGAATAGAAGGATTTGGATAATTTATGCACATCTAGACACATAGACCTATGCAAAAATACCTATCCGAAACTACCATGAATCAACATTTTTTCTTCAATGGTCTTGTTGATTTCTTTTCCCATTAAGGACAAGAGTCAACCTTGTATGGTATTCTTATAAAATTTATTAAGATACCCTCTTCATTTTTATAGAGGTGGTTCTCCTGTTTCTCACTCATATTTTAAATTCACTTATTCAAAATAATATATTTAAGGATTCATATCATCAACACTTGATAATGGACCAGGTGGTAAAACAAATAACTAAACAAGGACTAGTAAACCATAGAAAAATAATAACCTAAATTGAAATATACAAAATGACTACATCATTCCATCAAATCCATTCATAGAGTAAAGGAAAAATGCTTTGAAGTAAGATATATAAGATATAAAATAAGCGAAGGTCCAAAATAGAGGAATTTAAATGATTTCAAACATTTAATATCATAAAGATGAAATGGAAACACAAACTCGAGATCTCATGCTTTAATAAATGTCAACAATAAAAAATTTTACAAGCTCCACAAATAATTCTCTGTGAAAGTCTTTAAAATAATATTACAAATTGGTTGTCCAAGTTCAAATAAAATGTGTGCACCAATATCATAACATAATATCTGTGATACTTGAATGATAAAATGAAATGTGTTTTTCCTAGTGAACTAGGATGGGGCTCCCATGGACCATATAGTAGTAGAGGTAATATGGAAGAAGAGGAAAAGAACTATCAGTGATCGACTTTACAGGTAAACAATAAACACATAAATCTGGATGATCACAAATTGAGATGAAAAGGGGAAAAGATTTGAAAACCCTGTACTCACAAAAATGAAAATAAAGTTTTATGGATGGATTCCTCTCTCTTGGTTCTCCTTTGAAATACCTTCATAAATATATCTGTAAATTTACCCTTATTGGTGCAACTGCTTCTTGTTAGTTATGGAGGATTCGTTATAACTTTATTCAGTGAATTCTTGAGTCAATTTTCAATATATTGTTTTAATGAAGGGACCGTTATATATTTCTTTACAAGAAGATAAAATATCTCATCATCTATTGCCTTGCACTTGGAGTGTAATTCATGTATAATATCCAAATAATCATCATTTCCATTAAAAAAGTTAACTAACCATCATTTAATTTCTTCTTCTGGGAAATTAGTGAGAATGACAAATTCACTGCCCCATGAAATCTTGAGTATGTTTAACTCAAATTCTAATTGTTCCTTGGTTAACAATATGGACTTTCTAATCAATGGCAAGACCTCAAGTTATTTAGCTATTTCAAGTGATTTTAAAAATGAATCACTTCCTTTTCCCTTAATCCTTTTACAACTTGCAATCAATTCTCATAGGAACTCTATCCTTGCAAGCCAACCAACTTTTATTTGTTTCATTCTATTTTTTTAGGGTAAATATTGTTTCTTCCTAGTAAAGCTATTCATATATGACACTTATTCTACAAATGTACTCAGAGCATTTTTATAAAAATACTTGTCATTGTCCAAGTCTTGTTGTATAAAACCAGTAAGAGAAGAAATCATCTGTGACAAATTCCTTAGGTTTGTGCCTACTTCCCATGCTTCCAAAATTGTGTTGATTCACTTGTTTATGTTTTCTGCAACATACATTCTGATGTCGTTTAATAATTTAGCATCCTTTTTTACTTTAGACGATGTAAATGGTGTGTCTTGTGGAGTTGTTTATGGAACCATAATAGATAATGATTTTGCAAACAATGGTCTTGGACTTAGAGAATCCTCCAACTCACTTATCCTCTTTTTCAATATGATATTATTTAATTCCTATTATATGATAGAATGGTCCAGAGCATCTCGAGTGGTGAGATGTAACTTGAGGATTCCAAAAGGTCCCACTCCATAAACATCCACCTCTGAACTCCATTTCTTCGTGACTTTTTTATTTTTAACATGAATTTTATCTATTTGTAATTTTCTTGCCTCTTTATTGTACTTAGTATTGTGCAAGGTCAAAGATTGTTCTTCAAAAAAATTTGGTCCCTCATGGGACAAATCCTCTAGTATTTGTTGATTCTCAACGATCTGTACTACCACCCATTCTAGAACTTGGTTGTCATTATCAACTTCCATTTCAACTAAATAATCTTCTGGGCCTCCAAGGTTTTGAGAATTTGTGTTGCTATTACTCCTTTTTTCTCTTTATTTGTCCAACAATATGAGTTTTCTCCATATTGAAATAAGGGGAGTCATATCCATCACCTCCTCCTACACATATTTCATTACTCTCTCCTTTACTCATATTAAGATCCTAACTTCTTTGGGTAGAGGAGGAACTCTTATGGGGGAGGGGAGTAGAACCTATATGAGCACTAGCCTCAATTTTACTTCTTTGCTTACACTTTCCTTGCCGATGTTCCTTATTAAAATTTGTCTTTTTATTCTATTTATTTGAACTAATTTGTTTATCCAGGTGGATATTGGTGGCCACCCACCTATTCCAACTGGCTCCTCTTGTCTATTTTTAGTTCAACATGTTCTTTTGTACTTCTTTGTAATTGTGGGTTATACACTTCTAGGGATGTATGAATCCCTACACATATTCCAGGTGGATACTAATGGCCTCTCACCTAATCCAACTAGCTTATTTTGTATGTTTTCATGTCAGCACATCTTGTTGTACTTCCAGGGCCGTTTTGGGGCCCTAAACAGTGTGTTTTTGGCTCGCCACAATCAAACTGCAGACAAAGTCAGAGTTTGATGAAGTAATGTGTATTTATCTAAAAGACCTTTCCAACAGGATATCATGCACCTAAAATGAAGGTTGTATGCAAAAGTTACAACCCCGGGAAGTTGAGGTACCAACTTACCCATAGGGGCCCACGTGACTTTTGGCATTTAACCTCCTAGGGTTAGGTTTTTGGATGTCTAGGGTTTTGGAATTCATGAGTAATATCAAAAAGGCATCTGGAGCCTCATTGTAATCATTTTTCTCAAAGGGATTCGCGTAGCAGCCACATCTCTTCTCAGAGATAGCGACCACCATTCGAGCAAGTGTTTCAGTTCTACAGTTTTACAGTTTCAGCCTATTTCATTTGTTCAATAGAAGATATTGTTCATTGGATATCTATGTTGTTATTCATATCTATTTTTTTATTGTATTCAGTTTGTTAATTGGTTCATTCCACTCCTAAATCCAGATCATTTGTGTGACCAAATCATAATTACAAATTTATTTCTCTTTTCTATAAATTGCTCTACTGGTGTTAGAATCATTATCACCAACTCCCTCTGTGATTTTTCACATTCTTGCAAAAGTAGTACCGTAACCAATTGAAGATAAATGGGAAGAAGATATTCCTTCAGGATCAAATCCTTTGAAGGCTTCAAATTCTTTCAAATGGAACGAATTCAATAATTCAAAGGTTTCTTCCAAATTGGTTAGGCCTATAATTGAAATGTCAATGACATAGAAAGGTAAGGAAATAACATGTCACTTCATATTTTTGTCAAAGAAGGATGACCAAGGCTTGTATTGTCTACAAATTTCAACAACAAAATATCTATCACACACAACATTGGGGAGAAGGAAGGGATTTCCTTCAAACTCGTAAAACTTGATGTACGTACATTCCTCTTCATATACATAAATCCCTTTTCACTTGAGAAAATTTAAGGCTTCCTGTGTAATTCTCAATGGTTGTGTCCCAACTAGAATGTGTCTATTTTCTTTGCAAATTTATCTTGTACTTGGAAGAAGTGGAATGGTGCTTAGTGCCTCCATAACATAGGGTACCAAAATTGAATAGGTTCATTGTCAACATCAACATTACCCCTTGGGGGAAATAATTCAAAGACATTATTGTATGCCATAAAAAATACCAAATAGGTCATGAAAAACCTCTTTGTCTTTATATAATTGTAAATTTGAAAAGAAATCTCATTTGAGATGATCTCATCCCAATCAAATATTGCTTTCATCTAAAGAAATAAATGTAGGATGTAGGATTCTGTCTAAAGAATTGTGAGAAGAACCAAAAACAATCTCAGCATGGCTCAAATAATATGCATATATCAATGTGAGTAATATCAACTAACATTGTAGAAGATGGTGCCAATAATTCATTCAATAAGTTCACTCTCCCACGGTCCTACATCTCCAAAAAAGAGTCAACATTTAGGAGCCTAAGGACTTTGTTTGGAGTGGGGATTCATAACATTCTTTTGAATACATTTGGAGTTAAGAGAATGGGATTCCTCCCTTCAACAACAACTAGAATCATCACGTGCTTCGATTCAAATTTACTTGTGCACCAAGAAACTAATTCTCTAGAATCAAAATCTTTAGGCATGCAACCAACATTTGCCAAACTAGTTGTCCAAATATTATTATCAAGTTTATGATTAGGAGTGAGGCTGGAATACCAATTATAAGTTGTCGACCAATGAAAATCTTTGTTCTGACGAGTGAGGGAGTTGACAATATCTTCACAGAATGGTTCCTTTTTTCTTATAGTTTCCATCTTTCCCACTCTTTCCAATGCACTTTGATATATGTGATGGTTATTAATATGAATTATAGAGCTTAAATAATAAGAGGCTAAGATAAATAATAGTTCTTAATTATGCATCCTTTCACTATGTACACTTTCCCTCAAAATGCATGCTAACTATTAATAGTAATTATCCTTCATAAGAAAATGATATTTTGGAAGACATGAAAATTAATCCTCTTTCACTCCTTAAAATTGTCTTTTCCTTGTGAATCAAGACATCATAAATGCACCATAAATTACCTTGAGAATGAAAATCATGAATGTTTATCTAGTGATAAATACACTAAGTATGGGAAATTCAGTGTGGTAAGGAGGGGAATAGAGAAATATTTTGGATGAGTGAGTCATGCAAAGAAATGAATCATGCAGGAGGAATGATTCTTGGAGTAGGAAATTTTGGGACTAGTTTTTGGAATCATGTAGGAGCAACCATGTGACAAGTCGACTAAGGAGCATCGTGTGTGGAAGAAAGGAAGGAAGTTATTTAGGCCGTTAGGTCCATTTTGGAATGGGCTAAGACCTAATGTAAATGTATAAATATGTATGGGTTTTGGGTAGAATGATTTTTTTTTAAGGTGGAAGCGAGTTGAAAAGGAGAGAATCAACTAAGTGTGCACTGTATGCACAAACGAAAAGGGAATTTTGGGGAAGGACTGAGATATTATGTATGAGCGCAGTACATACCTTTTGTAAGAGATCATGTTGAATAATAATATAAGAATCCTATCATTGTGGACGTAGCCAATATTGGGTGAACCACATTAAAATATGGTGTCTCTTTGCTATGATGTGATGTGTTTGATTACTGTTTTTTTTATTGGGTGCACTTAATGGAGGTTGGTTAATATGAATCTGTGATATGATTTTATGGTTATGCACACATAATGAATTGTATAATTAATGAATGATAAGTTGAATGGTTAGAATGAATTCCTTACATTCCTCCATGACTGTGGAAACCTGGTTCCTCCAATCCCCATAGGTACTTTGGGTGAGACTTCAACTTCTTGTGAGTGATGCCAAAAGGGTCGATATATTTAGGGTTTTATTGGTGAATTAATGTTGAACCCAGGGTCTATCCACTGCATGCCAACAAATGGTTATGTTTCCAATTCTGTGCATTGTCACGTTGATAGAGCTTACTGATTCAGGCGTGGTAGAAAGAATACTGTCAGAGCTAGTAGAACTAGAGGAAGACCGTTTTGTTGCAGGATTCCATTAGCAAGTTCAAAAATCATGTGAGAAATATTGGCATGAAAAACACATTAAACAGAAGAAGTTCCAGACAGAAAAACTAATTCTTCTTTATGACAACAAATGTTTGCAACATCCTGGGAAGTTCCAAATGCATTGGTTGGGCCCATACATGATAAGGTTTGTGACATAGGCGGGTATTGTTAAGTTGGAGAGAATGAATGGGGAACCCATGGAAGGACTGGTAAATGGTATTCGGTTGAAACTGGGGACAACCATGCTTTTGCGCACTAGTTTGAGCGCGCATAATGTGTACTATAATAATTGTATAATAGTATTTGTATTATAGAAAGAAAAAGAAAAGAAGAAAAATAATAAAAGAGTTTGAGGCAAGAAGATTAAAGTCATGCATAAGGAACTAAACTAGAAAATGTCAAAGAGATGTAGAAAGAGGAAGGAATTGTGTATAGTAAGGAGGATTGAATTGTAAAAAATATATGTGGAGAGGTTAGGAAAAGCATTAAAGAACATACATGACATGAAAAGTATTAAAGAGAAAACATGACATGTAGAAGCATTAGAATTTCCCATGATAGAGATGCAGGAGAAAGAAAAAGAATTAATTCATATTGAATTAGTCTTGTTGCAGTTGCTAATGAATGTATTAAAGGGTTTGTAGACACTTGTTACACAAGAGATAAATTTACGCGTAGATTCGACAACAATGGAGTTGAACAAAGTGGTAGATGATAAGGAAACATTGCAGAGAGAATACTACAAAGTTATAATGGAGTGGGATGAGGTAGAACATAGAGCAGGAATATTGAAGAACACAGTGTAGGAAGTGTACAACAATTTTCCAAAGATACCAATAGAACTAGATGCTCATTTAGAACAGAAAGTGTAGAATATTAGCGAAGCCATTCAGGGCTTCTGTGTGAACATAGTAGACTTAGAAGTGTGCACTATGAAGATAACTCCATTGGAAGAAATGGAGAAAAGGGAGAAAAAAATGATGACAACAGTGGAAAGTATCAAGAATTTGGAGAAGGAGTGTGCCAAGTTGTATGAAGAAAGCACACAAGTATGGACTAAACTAATAGAATATGCATAGTTGCAAGGAATAGGGAAGAAGTTGCAGGCTGCGTTGGAGGAGGTGGAAAATTTTAAAGATATGATGAGCACTTTGCCACTAACAGAAAATATGGATGTGATTGTGGAGAATAGGAAGTTGTACTTAGACATAAACCAAATAAGAGCATAACAACAAGCTTGCACACAAAATATTGAGACACTGCATGAGGAAGTGTTACGGGTAACATAGGAACTTGCAGATGTACAAGGCATAGAAAATCATGCAGTGAAAGAGAGTGCAAAGAAGTTGAAGACCCACATTACTGCAGAGATAGCGAAGGGAATTTTGTAGCAGGAAATAGACGTAAAGGAAAATGTCATGACTGCAAGAGAAACATTCCAGAAGTTCATTGTGACGTGGAACAATGCTTTAAGTGGCTTGAGATGATCCATAGGTGAGTGTTGGGGGTCTATTGGAACAAGACTTTTTGGGAGTAGTTTTGGGAATCACATAGGAGCAACCACATGACAAGTTGGCTAAGGAGCAGCTCATGTGAAAGAAAAGAAGGAAGTTAGTTAGGCCTTTCGATCCATTTTGTAACGAGATAAGCCCTAATGTAAATGTATAAATATGTATGGTTTTTTGTTAGAAATAAAGAGTTTGAAGGTGGACACGAGCTGAAAATGAGAGAAAGAGCTAAGTGTCCACTGTATGCGTGAACGACAAGGGAATTTTGGGGTAGAGTTGAGATATTATGTATGATCATAGTGTGCACGTTTTGTAAGAGATCATGCTGAATAATATTACAAGAAGTTTGTCATTGTGGACATAGCCAATATTGGGTGAACCACCTTACAATATGGTGTCTCTTTATGTTGTGATGTGTTTGATTACTATTTTGTTTATTGCACACACTTAATGTAGGTTGGTTAATATGAATCTATGATATGATGTTATGGTTCTGTGCTTATAATGAATGATATAATGAATGCATTTTAAGTTGAATGGTTAGAATGAATGCCTCACATTCATCCATGACTATGGAAACCTGGTTCCTTTAGTCCCCATAGATACCTAAGGCGAGACTTCACTTGCTTGCGGGTGATACAGAAAGGGATAATATCTTTAGGGTTTTGTTGGTGAATTAATATTGAACCCTGAGTCTTCCCACCGCGTGCCAACAATGATGCAGAGAGAAATTCATGCGTCGAGTTCTTCACATGAGATCTAATTTAGAATTAACCAAGTATAGGTTATGCGGTAGAGAGGGGAGAGGAAAGGTAATGTGGGGAAAAGGTGTTGCAAAGGAAATTTAATGTGTTGATTTCTCCATATGAGACATTATTCAAGAATAAACTAAGTATGAGATACTAAAGTAGAGAGGAGGAGATTCATGCAGGAATATTTAATGTGGAGAAAAGGTTTTGCGGAGAATGGTGGTCATAAGTCAAGTTCTCTACCTTCGCAAACAAAAAAAATGAAAATAGACTAAGTGTTAACTCATGCAGGAAAATCTAAAGTACATATGCAGAATGCCTAGAAATAGTGTTGATGCAAAGCGCGGGGAATATATTTGATGCAAGGATTCTCTACATGGCACAAATAATAAAAATGGCTAAGTGTTGAAAATGTATGAGTTTTCCATGAAGTAATGCAAATATTGTTGGTTTTAGATCTTGATTATCTTCATGATTCAGAGGTCTTGTTTCATCCACATTTGGACCCTATTACCCGATGGAGGAGGTGTGGGGGGGATTTCCCCCCCACATCTCTCGCTAAGGGGGTGAAAAGAAATTTTGGAGCCCCCCTCTAGAGGGGGTTCAATGGAAGCGCCCCCAAATAGAAATTTTTGGGAAACTTTCCTTGTAAAATATTGTAATTTCATAGTCAATATGGACCATTCATTATAAGATCACAAATATGACGGTAGAAGTTAGGTAAGGGATTTTTTCCCTAGAAGGAAACCTTCTTTTATGGGGGAATTGTATTTCAGATGTGTAAGTGAGTGAATATTGTATTATGAGAGAGGAGATTGTGAGAGAAAGAAGAGGAAGTTACAATGACAGGTAAGATGTAGGTTATATCCCTTTGTTTACTGGATAATAATAAAGGAAGGACCTGGAGATTTCTATGGTGAATGTAACCCACATTGGGTGAACCACGTATATCTATGTCTATATTGTATTTTGTATCTTCTATATTTTATTTCTGCATTTGTTTTATTTTATTGCTTTGTGATCCTATTTTATAACAACTGGTATCAAAGCGAAAGGTAACTCGCAGGAAAAAAGGGTTCCTGTTTCGAGTGGGAGAAATGACGGAAGATGGAAACTTTAAGGTAGATAAATTTAATGGCCAAAACTACTAGTTATGGAAGATGCAAATGGAAGACTATCTATATCAGAAGGATCTTTTCCTACCGTTGGGAGGAAAAGAAAAGTAGTCGGTGAGTATGAAGGATGAAGAATGGGATATTCTTGACATAATGTCACTGGGAACAATACTATTGTGCTTGACAGCCTTAGTGTCTTTCAATATTTCAAAAGAAACAACAACATAGGATCTGATGAAGGAATTGGTTAAACTATATGAAAAACCCTCGGCCTCCAATAAGGTATTTCTAATGAAGCAATTATTTAATATGAATATGTTAGAAGGTGGGTATGTTGTTGACAATTTAAATGAATTTAATACAGTTACTAATAAACTAAGTTCTATAAAATTGGACTTTTATTATGAGGTTAGGGATCTTCCAATCTTGTGCTCATTGCTAGAAAGCTAGAATGACTTGGCCATGGTTATAAGTAACTATGTCATTGGTTCAAACACTCTGAAATTTGATGATGTTTTTGGTGTTATCCTTAGCGAGGAAATGCGATGGAAAAGAACAGGTGAGACATCAGGTAATGAGTTGACAGTGGATAAAATGGGAAGAAAAAAGGAAAGAGGAAAGATATCATGGAACCATAAGAATTCTAGGAAGGGAAGAACCAAATCTAGACTAGGAAAAATAGAATGTTGGAATTGTGGGAAGAAAGGACATATGAAGAAACACTATAGAGCTCCAAAGAAACAAAGATATGGACAACAGGAGAAAAATTAGGAAGTAAATGTAACAGGTGATGTGTTACAAGATTATTTGATTCTTTCTTTAGATAATATTATTGAATCTTGGGTAGTAGATTCAGGGGCTTCATTTCATGCCACAACCCATAGGAAATATTTCCGAGATTATATTCAAGGTGATTTCAGACGGGTTTATTTGGGTGATGATGAACCATGTCAAATTGTTGGAATGGATAAGGTACACATAAATCAATAGAATGGAAACCAATGGTTACTGAAAGAGGTGAGACATATATCAAATCTGAGAAGAAATGTAATTTCAACAGGGAAGTTAGAAAATGAAGGCTTTATATCTACATTTACAAATAAGGTGTGGAAGGTCATTAAAGGATCATTGGTAATGGGAAAATGATAGAAGGTACGTACATTGTATTTATGTACTGGTAATGTTGATTCTTTTATCTCTTTAGCTTCTACAGGAGTGGATACGACATTGTGGCATCAGAGGCTTGGACACATGAGTGAGAAGAGGATGTAGATAATTCACAAAAGGAATGTGGTTATGGATCTTAAACAAGTTGATTTGGATTTCTGTGAACACTGTGTTTATGAAAAACATAAGAGAGTCATATTTCTCTGGGTTGGAAAGGAAAAGAAGAGTAAAAAGTTAGATCTTGTGCATACATATGTATGGGGACCCACTCAGGTTTCATCTCTTGGTGTATCTCTTTATTTTGTTACTTTAATTGATGATGCAACTAGAAAAACTTGGGTTTATTACATTCGGAAAAAATCTAATGTTTTTGACACTTTTAAGAAATGGACATATTTGGTTGAGAATGAGACAGGAAAAAGGTTGAATTGTCTCATATCAGAAAATGGAGGTGAATAATGAAGCAAGGAGTTTGATGATTGATATACATACCATGGGATTCGTAGAGAGAAGACATTTCCAGGAGTTACCATAAGAAAAGTGTATGTCAGAAAGGATGAAAAAGACAATCATGGAACATGCAAGGAGTATGAGATTGCATGTTGAGTTGCCTTTACAATTCTAGGCAGATGTTGTAGATGTTGTTGTTTACCTAATAAACAAAGGGCCTTCAAGATCCTTGGATGGTGGAATTCAAGAGGAGGCATGGACGGGTAAAAAGGTAAACTACTCATTTATGAAGACTTTCGTTTGTGGAGCATTTGCCCATATTGATAAAGAAAATAGAACAAAGCTTGAGGAAAAATCCAACAAGTGTACATTTATTGGATATAGTGTTAATGATTTTGATTATCGCTTATGGGATTATGAAAATCATAAAATCATTAGGAGTATATATGTGGTATTCAATGAGAAGGTCATGTATAGAGCTCAATTGCAGGGAAAGAAATAGGAAAAGGAAAACATAGAATACACAGTGCTTGATGAAATCAAAGAAAATGAAATTCCAAAGGTACTAGAAAATCAAAATGTACAACAACAAGAGAAATAGACACATCAAACTCTTGCAAGTGTTGTTAGAAAATATAATAGGTTAAGTAGACCCCCTGAACGATACTCTCCTTCACTATATTATTTATTGTTGTTCGTCTCTAGTGAACCAGAAATTTATGAAGAGGCAATGCAGGTAGACACTAAAAAGAAGTGGGAACAATGCATGAAAGAATAAATGTATTCCTTGGAAAATAACAATACTTGGGACTTGGTTCAGTTTCCTACAGGAAAAAGATAATTGCATAATAAATGGGTTTACAGGTTGAAGGAATAAGATTGAGGAAAAAAGTGGTAGAAGGATAGACTTGTTGTAAAGGGGTTTGCACAAAATAAAGGTATAGATTTTGATGAAATATTTTCTCATGTTAAAATGAATTCAATTAGGACTATTTTAAGTCTTGTGGAAGTAGAAGATTTGCATCTTGAATAGTTAGATGTAAAAAAAAAAAATCTCCATGGGATTTGGAGGAAGAGATTTATATGTAGCAGCCATAGGGGTATGAGGTCAAAGGGAAGGAAAATTTGGTATGGAAGTTGAAGAGGAGATTGTATGGCCTAAAGCAAGCTCCAACGCAGTGGTATTTGAATTTTAACAGGTTTAGGACAAAAAAAGGTTATAGTAGATTTCATTTTGATTAGTGTGTTTAATTTAATAGGCTAGATAATGGAAGCTATATTATCTTTCTATTGTATGTAGATGACATGCTTGTTACAGGGTCTAACATGAAGGATATAAATGTGCTCAAGAGGAAATTAGCTAATTCATTTGTGATGAAGGATTTCAGTGCTGCAAAGAATATCCTTGGTATGAGAATAAAAATAGACAAGAAAAATCACAAATTGATATTCTCTTAGGGTGAGTACATAGAGAAGGTGTTGGAGAGGTTTATAATGCAAAATGAAAAACCAGTTAGTACACCTTTGTCTAACCATTTCAAATTAACCAAGGAAATGTGTCCCAAGACATAGGAGAAAATATAATACATGTCCAGGGTCACTTATTCATCAACAATTGGCAGCTTTATGTATGCTATGGTGTGCACAAGACTAGATATTGCACTTGCAGTGGGAGTTCTGAGCAGGTATATAAAAAATCTATGTAAATAACATTAGGGGGCAGTAAAATGGATTCTCAGGTATTTGATAGTTACTTCTACTCATGCATTATGTTTTGGAGGTTCAAGCAGTGTTCTACAAGGATATGTTGATTCAGATATGGTAGATGATAAAGATAGCAGGAGAAGCACCATAGGGTATCTTTTTATTGTAGGTGGAACAACATTAAGTTGGATTTTGAAACTGAAAAAGTTTGTTGCACTTTCAACAATGGAAGCATAGTATTTTGCTGCCACAAAGGCTAGTAAAGAGATTATTTGGTTACAAAGGTTTATGGAGGAATTTGGAAAGCAATAGGAAAATAACAGGTTGTATTGTGACAACCAGAGTGCCATTCATCTTGCAAAGAACTCAACCTTCCATTCTGAGACTAAGCATATATAGCTTAGGTACCATTTCATATGATCCATTTTGGAAGATGGACAATTGAAGTTGGAAAAGATACATACTAGCAAGAATCATGTAGACATGTTAACAAATATAGTAACCAGGGATAAAATGAGTTCCTGCTTGTTGATAAGTAGAAGAAAAAAATAGCATATACTATAACAGAGCATAAACTAAGCAAGATCAAACACACATAAAACCAAGCACATCAATCATACACTTGACACAATGATTTGTGTGGAAACCCAAATCGGGAAAAAAACACAGGCAATGATTATCGGTCTTCTTCTATTCAAGGGAGAATTACAATAGCCTTCATAGGCAACCATCCTCTCCTCACATAATGTACTCGCTTGCACTCGCATTGTCCTCTACCTCTATGGGTATCCTCGTATATATAACATCTATCACTCAGTTACACAGACTGATCGTGAATAGATCACATAGTTATACAAACAGTACATAAATAGATTGCATGCATGTGAATCTTCATGTGACCACATGAGGAAATTCGTTGGCATGTTTCCAACAATCTCCACCTTGACAAACAATTACCTGATATATCATTCCCTTAATTAATTCATCCATCACCTTTCCTGTAGAATAATCCAAACGCCATCACAACTCCACAACTTCTCTAACAATACCGTTACGTGAACATGCATGCACGATTCACTCCATCATGGACAATTATGTCTCCATCAGTAACCTTTCTAATAGACCAATGCACTTGTCCAAATATCATGAATCATAACCACAAACCAAATCACTGCAACCATTGTAGGTGATACTTTTTCTTCTGTGTTTGAAGCACCCATTTCCATGCTCCAGACCTATTTTTGCCATGTGTCTACTAACAACACCAACTACATGTGAAATGATGACCATTTCTCCATCTCAATCATTAAACTTCCTACTAGCATATAATACTTGAGACATATAACCCTTTTCTTCTTCATCAATTAGGACATAAACCTAAAGAGAATTTACAATGGAAAGCCAAAGGGATTTTACATGTTTCACATTATTCATACTGAATTTTCTAAGTATCTTCACCACATACTTCTATTGTGATAACCAAGCTTACCATATTTCCTGTCTCTATGTATTTCCATGCCCAAGATTTATTTTTCTGCTCCCAGATCCTTCATAACAAACATCCTAACCAACTGAGCCAACCTGTTGAACTCAACCATGTATGTGCTTGCAACAAGCATAACATATAACACCAAGATAATAAATATGAAATAAACACAATGTTTATATTCACTTCTTGTAAAATTTGGCTCACCATGAAGGAATCAAACATCTTGTAACATTTACCTAGCATGCTTCATGCCATACAATGATTTTTTATTTTGCAAACAAATCTCCTATTACGATTCTGAACTAACTATTATGGTTGTTCCATATACATCTCCTTATAAAATGAGATTCATAAAACACTGCATCTCTTTCCATGATGATTTTGTGGGTAGTAGGATCCCACAGTCTACACCCCTTAACATAATCACCATATCAAAGATCTACATGTTTGATCTGGGTCCTACTTAGAAAGCTGATAAAAAACCATAAGCATTAGAACCAAATAATTTCACATTTGAGTAATTACCATATGACCTGTTCATACCTCTTCCTAAATCTTATTGTCTTTTGCAACCGATGGTGACCGAGTTACCAAATAGCACAACCGCTTATGTCCACAACTTTTGCTGCAACTTGGCATTACTAAACATGCCTATTCGATCCCAACTTCCTTGCAATACTTTTCAAGTTCCATGGATATGAACTTACCTTCATCATATATTCTCAAACACTTGATTGGCATGCCAACACATCATCCTTTCTA
This sequence comes from Picea engelmannii, assembly GCA_009831015.1. Lineage (NCBI taxonomy): Eukaryota > Viridiplantae > Streptophyta > Pinopsida > Pinales > Pinaceae > Picea > Picea engelmannii. The sequence goes on from ML805860.1 coordinate 437,475, forward strand.
TAGACCCACCTTTCTAAACTAGACACACTGCTCCACATCGAACTTCGCCTTCGAACAACTTTGACCAAACCTAGCCAAACCAACCAAGTAACTCTTCATCGCTTACCTCCATGCCCATTTACAATGGATTTCACCAAGCCTTTTATAGGCTTCATTACATGCAATCCATGGACACAATACCACAGGATACCCAAAAAACATGAACTCGAAAAACCACCTTCTTTGACCTAAAAAATAAATTTAACTCATTAACTCTTTCACCGAGTCAAGGTTAACCCAACATACATGCCCCCCCACATTTTCAATCTACCTAAATATATGTCTATAATTTTCATAGGTGACCTGATAAACCAGGGGTATGCATGCCTATCTAGGTCTTACAGACATATGCCCATTTACATGCAATCAATAATTTCTACAACTCCAAAGTAAATACAATTTGTTTATTATTATTATTATTTAACGGTGACTCAACCATCACCGCCCTACACCTTCTATGTGAACACAGGTGGTGAGACACAACAGATAGAAAAAACTTCATCAACCATACATATAGATGAATTTGATTCTATTGTGGATTCATCTTTAGATTCTTGTTGTCTTTTCCAACAATCCTTCTTGAGATGCCTAGATTTTCCACAAAACCAACATTTTGCCTTACCCTTACTGTCTTTTGACTTAGACCTGGATGTACCTTTCTGATCTTTTCCTCCTTCTTTAGATCGACCTCTGACCACCATTTCTTTTGTTTTTGAGGTTTCCTTAGTAGATCTTCTCCTCATTTCCTCACATAATAGAGCTCCCACAATAATGTCATAATCAATGGCATCTGTTGTGTTAAACCACACAGTTGTGAGCAAATGATCCCAAGACTCAGGCAACGAACACAATAGCATAACCGCCTTGTCCTCATATTTGAACTTTACTTCCATATTAGTTAATTAAAAAATCAGAGTATTGAAGACATTCAAGTGATCAACAATTTTTGTACCTTCTTTCATCTGCAAGATGTACAACTGCCTCTTCAAGAAGATTTTGTTTGACAAGTTCTTTTTCATATACAGACTCTCCAGTTTGGTCCACAAACCTGTTGTTGTCTCCTCTTCAACGATGTTAAACAACACCTCATCTTCCAGACAAAAATGGATAATACTAAGGGCTCCTACATCTAGATCCTCCCAGTCCTCGTCTGTCATGCTTGCTGGTTTCTTTGACTTTCCATCCAAGGCCTTTTGCAATCCTTGTTGCACAAGAAGATCTCGCATCTTGAACTTCCATAACACAAAACTATTATTACCGTTGAATTTCTCCACCTCAAACTTGGAACTATGCACTCTCGCCATTAGCACAAGAAAAAACTGCAAAACCACTGCTTATAAAACCAAGCCCTTTATATGGAAAAATAACCTTATCCTTCAATATTGAACCCAAAACTAATGGTGAAAAAGTTTTAAAAAAAAATTAAAAAACCTTTTACCAAATCCACAAAAGTTCAACTCTTAAAAATAATATTTAATATTCTCCTAATAAAAAAATTTATATGGCATCCACCTTTCTTAAATAATATCCTACCTTTATTATAACTCACCTCCACTTTTCTTTTTTTAAACATCCACTCATGACCATGTCCTTTTTGAATCAGACAAAAAACCCTTAAAAAAATTAGTTTATACCATGCATGCAAAGTTTTCCTTATACCATGCAAACTTTGGTTTTTAAGATCAACGCTCCTCTATGGGTGGAAAGGGAGAGCTATTTTTGAAATCAACACTCCTTATGTGTGGATGGGGGAGCACCGATTTGTTAGCGCTCTATGGTGCACAAACCGCGCGCACTGATTTTGGGAAAATCAATATTTATGAAGTTTGAGAGCGTCAACGCGCCTCTAACACTATTTGGGGAGCGTCGATGACCTACTACACTCAATCACATCTCTAACACTCAATCACGCCTTCTTGCTCTCACAAGAAACCTGTACAGAATTCTCCTCAGCTCACCTGCGACACCTACTCAATTCACCTTGGCTCTGATACCACTTGTTGGGAAGTGGAAGAAAAACATAGCATATACTATAACAGAGCATAAAATAATCAAGATAAAACACACATAAAACCAATCACATCAATCATACACTTGACACAGTGATTTATGTGGAAACCCAAATCGAGAAAAAACCACAGGCAATGATTATCGGTCTTCTTCTATTCAGGGGAGAATTACAATAGCCTTCATAGGCATACAACCATCCTCTCCTCACACAATTTACTCTCTTTCACCCACATTGTCCTCTACCTCTATGGATATGCTCATATATATAACATCTATCACTCAGTTACACAGACTTATCATGAATAGATCAAATAGTTATACGAATAGTACATAAATAGATTGCATGCATGCACATGTGCATGTGCATGTGCATCTGCATGTGACCGCATGAGAAAATTTGTTGCCATGTTTCCAACATTTCTCAATTTTAGTTGGTCTTCAAGCATGAAGGTGAAGATGAGAAATTTGTTAGGTCCAAGGTGGATCATAGTCCAATAAGTACAACAACAGTGGAATTGTTGTGATTAGTCTCCAAGTGGCAGATTGTTGGTTGTAGAGCCTGATTATCTTATTGATTCAAAGGTATTGTCTCAGCCATATTTGGACCCCATTACTTGAAGGGGGGGTCCAGGTGGGACGGAGAGAAAATTTGGATCCCCCCCTAGTGGGGGTTCGTGGGAAGTGCCCCCGAAGAGAAATTTTTGGGAAAATTTCCTTGTAAAATATTGTAATTTTGTATTCAATTTGGACCGTTCATTATAAGGTCTCAAATTTTATGGTAGAAGTCATGTTAGGTTTTTTTTCCCTAGAAGGAAACCCTATTTTATGAGGGAATTGTATTGCTTCTGTGCAAGTGAGTGAATATTGTATTCTGAGAGAGGACACCGTGAGAGAAAGAAGAGGAAATTACAACTGTAGGTATGTTGTAGGTTGTATCCCTTCATTTGTTGGATAATAATAAATGAATGACCTAGAAATTTCTCTGGTGGAAGTAGCCCACAATGAGTGAAGCACACATATCCATGTTTCTATTGTATTGTGTATATTCTATGTTTTATTTCCTCATTTGTTTTATTTTATTGCTCCACAATCTTGTTTTTCTAACAAATATGTAGAACTTGTGTGGGATGCAAATGATTATGGATTGTCATGAAAATATATATTTTCAACATTTTATAACTTTACATGAAATACAAGGTTGAGACATGAAAATGGATCAACATGTCCAAAATCAATTGAATGATAGCGTGGTAAAATTTTGTAATTATGAATATGGATGTATGTTTTTTCCTCTCGCAGTGTAAAATTGATTGAATGTTAGTGGGGTATTCCATTTAATATATACATGGTTTTTTCTCATGTTTACATTGTAAAATAGACTTATAACATAGTTACCAACTTAATGAGAATTGTGACCTCAAAACAAGAACTCTATCCCTTAAAACCCATATTTTTGTATAAAAAACATGAAAATGAACCCCCAAATCAATAGGTGGTCCTACTTGAAGCACCATTTTTTCTAACCGAGTCAAAATTACAACATTTTTCAAGAATGGCCTTAAAATATCATATGTTTTCTCAAAAAAACCTTAAAATCAACACCTAAATAAAAAGTGATGCTACCTAAACCAAAATGTTTTTTCTAAACTTTAAAATTATAGCTAACTATGACCTAATTGAAACTGTGTCCTTCATAACAGATCCATATGCAAATAAAAGAACCAAAATGGGATCCTAAATGGTCACTTGAAAATTTATTTAATATATATTTTTTAATTTACATTAAAAAATAAATAAATAGAAAGGAGAAAATCTTCGCAATTTTTTTTTAATGAAGAAAAAAACACATTTAAAAAACTATATTCAAAACCTAAATTAATAATAATAATAATAATATGAAAAAAATCAAAATTTCCCCAGAAAACAATAATTTAAAAAATACATATTTAAAAAAAAAAAAAAACCTAATGAGAAAAAAACCAAAAAAATACTCCAAAAAAATTAAAAAATAAACTAAGTTAATAATATATATTTAAAAAAAATATCTAAAACAAAAAAAATCTTCAAAAAATATTACAAATTCCTAAGCTAAAACTTTATAATAAAAAACTTTAAAAAAAGAAGTTAAAATTTCACAAGTAAAAGTTGATTTGAGAGATAAAGTCAATCCATAATAATAATTGTTACATCTTTTTTTCTCTTCTTTTCAAATGAGCACTCCACCACCTATTCCAAAAACTCATCCTAACAAAATCACCCTAGAGATCCTTTATGATTATATGGAATCAGTAGAAAAAATAAGAGAAGAGAGAGATGCAAAAATCCAAATAGAGTTAGAAACATTAGAAAAAAGGAGTGAAGAAAGAAAAGTAAAACTCCAAATAGAACTAGAGGCAATGATTGATAAAAAAATTAAAGATACCATTCAAACTCAAATAGAAGATAGATTCTTAGGGTTCAAGAGTGAATTGCAAACAATGAAGGATAGAATTCAAGAAATAGAAAAACATAAACAATCACCCCAAGAAGGAGGGGTTGAAGAAAACCACAACTTGAGAGATAGGATTAAAGAGCTAGAAGAAAAACTAACCAACAATTTGACCCTTAGTAATATGGAAAACAAATTGGATATCAAACCCATCAAAGAGGAAATGAATAAGCTAATTGAACTGGATGATGAGCGTAACAAAAGAGCCTTGAACCTCATAATTTTTGGTATAAAAGAACAACAAGAGGAGGATACACTAGCAATAGTAAAAGAAGAATTAAAAAATAAATCACAAATTGATACAGCTGACCTCATAGAAGCAAAGAGGCTAGGAAAAATAATTGATCACAAAGATAGGTTGATCTGTGTCAAAGTAAGTTGTAATGACCATAAATATAACATACTTAGTA
>ML805860.1:446777-462660 GCA_009831015.1 Picea engelmannii
TTTTTTTTTTTAGTTTTTAATTTTTTTAAAAAGAAAATTGGGTTAGATTTTTTTGTTTTTAAAATGGGTGTTTTTATTTTTTATTTTTTTAAAAACCAACTTTCGAAGTTTTTTTTTTCCAATTTATTTATTTTTTTAATGTAAATTTTAAAAAATAAAGAACAACAATCTAAGCAATGATTTATGAGCCGATTTTGAGTTTTTTATGGACGATGGTACCAGTTGTCGAGGGCACAATTTCAATTTTATGATTTCAACTCCAAAAGAAACAGTGCTACTGGTAGCATCACTTTTTGATTTGAGGGTAAATTTTAAAGTATTTGTTCACAATAATATCACAATGACATCAACTGTTGATGTGACGGGTCTAAATTTTAACCATCATAAAAAGTAATGTGGATACATCATAGATTAAAAGATTTAAAATATCAAAAAACAACCTAAAAAGGGAGGCAGGGTGTTACTAATAGCACAACTTTTCAAAATGAGGTAAAAAATGTGACCCCCCAGAAAACGAGAACTCTATAGAGTTCTCGTTAAGTTGGTAACTATGTTTTATAATAATCATCAATCCCATCAATTGTTAAATATTATAAAAATAATAAAAAATTATTATTATTATTATTATTGTTATTTCTGATGAAATACTTCACGAGAAACCCCCGAGTATTTCCCCACTTCGTGGATGGTAAATGGGGTAAATATTTGGCCTTGATTATGGGGCCTAACCCCAAGGGAGAAAAATATATTCGAACCTATGACCTCCTCCTTTGGGGATATATTCACGTCAACCTCGGAACCACTTGAGCTAACCCTTTGGGCTTGAATTATTATTATTATTATTAAATTAATAATATTTATAATTAATAAAAAAGATGAAAAAAAGAAAGTAAAGCGGGAATGATATTTGCAACAATCCTGGACTAAAAACCCTAGCACCCTCCCTCTCCCTTATCCTCCATGGATTCGTTTGGAGGGGGGAATTCGGTTCCCTCCTATAGTCAGATCATTGCGGGTCGGTGCAATGGCCACCATGCCAACCCCTCTACTCTACCATAGAAATCACAACCCATTGATGTGCGATCCACCCCAGGAAAGGAAAGATAGCTCACTCCCTTCTGCTCAACCGATAAGGAATCCTTGCCTTAGACCCAAGACATCGATCCCGTCGTCACCTTTGGCTGGTTGCCAAAAGCCTTTGAAAACCCTATTTATAGGGTGAAAATTGACCACATAGCACCCTTCATCCAACATATGAAAGATCATTCTTTCATAGGAAAGTTTATGGGTATTTGGTCAATGGATAAGGCCCTCAACTTCTGGATCAGAACAACTTGGAAGCCAAAAGGACAGATCGAACTCAAAGTAGGATCCAAAGGGTTCTTCACAACCATCTTCTATAACCTGTAGGAGCATGAAAATGTCTTCGAAGGTGGCCCATACTTCTTCAACTCTGCAAGACTTCATTTCATACCCTAGACCAAACAGTTTAGCCCTGAAAAAGAGGATTTCACGACGCCCCCTTTCTGGATAAGGCTATATTCCCTGCCGCATGAATTCTTGGATGAGGAAATTTTGGAAGGTATTGAAAACACCATAGGCTCCTTCGTCAAATATTCAGAAGCCACCAAAACTAGACGCTACACCTCATATGCATGAATCTTTGTCTATATGGATGTTACCAAAGCCCTCTTGGAATCCATTACCTTGGTCTACCACAACATAGACTGGATCCAAATGATCGACTATGAACACATTCCATTTCGTTTCCATCGCTTTCACACCCACGATCATAACCCCAAATCCCCTGCGACCAACCCCCCCCCAACCCTATCCATGATGATGAAGGATTTATGCATGTATCCTCCTTGAAAAAACCAACCCAGTCCCCCTCCACCCAAGAATAAATTTTCCACTAAAAACTCCCTCGCCACCCTCCCACCCGATGATGAAGGAAATTCGATCCAAACAAACAGAGACCAATTTCAAAGAAATAATCCAAATGTAGAACTCTCAGAGGAGGATAAAACAAAGCACAAGAAAATGATGGATCCAACACACAATGACCACCCAACAGGGGACATTGACATGCAAGAGGAACTTCTTGAATAGTTAGACTCAGATGATGGTGAGGATATGGATCTGGGAGATCTGGACCTCAACTCCATTGTCGTGGCCTTCAAACAAGATGATCCTAGCTCCCTTCCAGAAAAGAAATTTCATCTCCTCAAAGATGTGCTGGTCTGAAATCTCTTCCTCAATGATACAAAGGAAAAAGGTATGAACCCAAACCTGGTGCTTGGTATCAATCCCTCCCTCTCTTCTACTTTCAAAAATACCAAATAGGAAAACAAGAGAGGAGGGAGATCTAATAAGCAGCTTGTTGGCACAGGGGTAGACCCAGGATTCATCTCTAATAGCACACCAACAAGACCTAACTACTATCCCTTTCGAAAAGACCTGCGAGGCAGATGCAATCTCACCCAAAGTAGCTATAGGGGGGTGTAGGACACAAGTGTCTAAAACGAGAGGAAATACCAAGTGGATCCAATACAAGAACAACACGATATCTAGATATCATTTACTATCTTAGGCCTACTTCACACAATTATCTGTCAGATATAACATAGTAATGCAATAATAGTATATCATAGAGAAAAAGAACACAACATCAATCACACACAACAACAATATGTATGTGGTTCACCCTCTCCCTAGGGCTACGTCCATAGAACTATGATTTATAATATATTAGGTGAAAGATTATAGTTCTATCTGCGCTCTTAGCTTGCAGATATCTCTCCTTATCTCTTTTCTCTATCTCCCTTCCTTGCGCACCCAGCTGCAGGGTTGATCTTTGCACCTAACTGAAGATCTTACAGCATAGACTTCTCTCTCCACACAATAATCCTCTCTCAATAATAATAAAAATCACTCATCATCACATAATCCAACCCATATCACATCCTATTGACCTTTATTTATACATTATAATAGCTCATCGACAGCCTTAGGCCGAAGCCTAGGTGTCAAAAACCTAGATACCTAAAACCTAGGTGTCTAAAACCCTAAGTCAACTTGACCCACTTTTTAGGGCTTCGCCAGCCTATCTTTCCTTCTTTCCCACAAGGTGCTCCAAAGCATCTACCGGTGGCTTTTTGTGCTTCTTGAGTTTTCCATGATCTGTCTTCCTTGTTGATATTTCTTCCTCGATCTCATCATCCAACGGCTTGCTTTCTCTTACTTCGCTCCATCTTTTCTTCTCTTTTTCTCACTTCGACCCAATATCAGTCACTGTGTCATCCGCGTAGTTCACATTTCATCTTTTCTTCCTTAATCTTCGCTTACTTCCAGAACCAAGGGCCAACAGGCCCCCAACACTCTCCTGTGACTCATCCTGAGGAACTTTGATCTGAACCTTCTACTTTTCTTCAACTGAAGACTGTGCAACGCAATCTGTATTTTCTGCTCTGTTCCTCCCCACTATGTGCAAGCTGTCTTTTTTGTGTCTGGTAGCCAGTTTCAACTGCACCTGGTACCTATACCCTTCTCCTTCTATTTTTACCAATATTTGTGAGGCAACTGGTTGTCATAGTACAATTTCAACCGGCAACCATTCACCAATCCTTCCTTCCATTATCCATTCAAAATATTCAACTACGCAACTCCTCCTTTCGTGACATAGGCAACCTCATACGACCCCATCCAATGTGTTATGAACTTCCCTAGATGCTTCATGAACTTGCTATCATATACCAATACTAGATCTCCTTTCTTAAATGCTTTCTTCTTGATATGCCTGTCATAGTAGGCCTTTTCTCATTCCTTCTGGACTTGTTGATGGAATCCTACAATAAATCGGTCTTCCTCTAGTTTGACCAACTGCGCGATCCTCTCTTGGACAACGCCAGTGTCATCGATATCTGTAAAGGATACGATTCTTAAGCTAGGGACCAAGTATTCCATCGGGGTAACTGCTTCTAGACCATAAACCAACTTGAAAGGGGTATGCATTGTCAGCTTCTTACAAGTGGTTCGATAGGCCCATAATACTGTTGGTACTCTCAAATCCCAATCATATCTATCTACACTGCAAATATTCATCAGTGTTGTCTCCAAGATCTTGTTGAAAGCTTCAACTGTCCTGTTCACTTGTGGGTGGTAAGGAGGGCTCTTTTGATGGTGAACTTCAAATTCCTGAGTCAAGGATTTAATAGTCTTATTAATAAAATGTTTACCTTGATCACTCATGAGGATCTTTGGGTATCCAAACCTGGTTATGATATCATCAAATATGAAATGCCTAGTTGTAGTTGGACTACAATCCTTAACTGCTCTTGCTTCTACCCATCTGGTCAAATAATATGTCGCAGTGATGATGTATCTGGCTCTTGTGCACTTCCCTGGTGGGTTTATAGGTCCCACGAAGTCAATGGCCCATTTCTCAAATGCTTGTAAGGTTAGCTAGGGTGCTAGTGACATGTCATCTCTTCTGGATGGTTTCCCAACTCTTTGGCATACATCGCAGGCTATGTAGTATTCCTTAGCCTCTCTGTGTAAAGTAGGCCACCAGAGGCTAGCTCTAAGAACCTTCTGCGTTGTTTCTTTTCTTGTGTAGTGTCCTTGTGCGATGCCTTCATGAGATTCTGCTAAAATCAATGGTCTCTCTGCTTCCATGACACATATCCTCAGGATCTCATCAGGTCCCATCTTGTATAGTTGTCCAACTATAAGTGAAAAATATACAGCGCGCACTACCAGCTGTTTCTTCTGGGTGATTGTGTATTCACTAGGTGCCATTCCTGTTGTTAGGAACTAGACTATCTCGACGAAGTGATCATCAACATTTCTAATGGCCAGCAAATGTGCATCCGACAATGTATCCTCCAAGATAGTAGGTTCCTCTCCATGTTCCAACCTCGACAAGTGGTCAGGTCCTTTGTTCATTCTCCCTGGCTTAACCACGATCTCAAAATCATATTCCTGAAATAGCAAAATCCATCTGCATATTATCCCCCCCAATACTGGCTTATTGACTAGGTATTTCAGCGCAAAGTGATCAATGAACATTTTAAAGTGTCCTCTGAACAAGTAGTGGTGAAACTTATACAATGCACACACCATGGCTAAGCCTTCTCTCTCAGTGGTGGTGTAATTTATCTTAGTTGTTGATAGCTTTCTGCTAGCAAAGGATAACGGATGGTCAATATCTCCTACTCTTGGTTGTGCTAACATTTCTCCTAATGCAATAGAAGATGCATCAACATGCACATGAAATTCCTTGCTCCAATCTGTGAAAACCAGAATAGGATCAGTAACCATTTTCTATTTCAGTGTGTCAAAGCTCTACTAACATTCTTCTGTCCATTAAAACTGACAATCTTTCTTCAAAAGATTCTCCATGGGTGTTGTGATCTATGCATATCCTTTAATAAACTTCCTGTAGTATCCTATATGTCCCAGTGCAGTGAACAACTGTTTGACTGAAGTAGGAGGGGTAAATCAACTATAATGGAAATCTTAGATGGATCTACTAACAATCCCTGCTTACACACAATATGGCCTAGTAGCACTCCAAAGGGTGAAAAGAAGATGCACTTCTTTAGGTTCAAGGAAATATGACATTGCCTGCACTTATCCAACATTTGTATTAAACATTCAATATGATTTTGCAATAAGCTAAAAACAGTCCAATCATCAAAATATGTCTCCAAAAATTTATGTAAAAACTCCTTGAATGCTTCGACCACCACCATAGAAAATATGGTTGGTGCATTCTTCAATCCAAACGGCATCACTATATACTAGTAGGATCCCCATTCTATGGATAATGTGGTCTTATGGTGATCTTCTTTAGCAATCCTGATCTGGTGGTATCCTGAAAAGTCATCCATAAAAGAATATACCTCCTGTCCTCCTACATTATCTAACACTTCGTCAGTAAATGGTGTAGGGAATGGGTCATGTAAACAGGAATCATTCAACTTCTTGAGGTCTATGCAGATCCTGATTTCTCTGGTCTTCTTATCTTGTACTACCATAGGGATAATTCATTCTAACTCTTCAATAGGTTCTATGATTCCTACTTCCATCATTCTGTCTAGTTCAATATTCACTTTCTCCTTATATTTGGGGTTCAATCTGTAAGGTCTTTGTTTAGCTAGCCTTGCATCTGGTTTCAAGGGGATATTCATCTCTCCCATGGGCCCTTTAATTCCTTTCATATCAGTGAAATTGGTTGGAAACAAGTCTTGATACCCATGCAGTAACTCTGTGATCTTATCAATAGTGGCATCATCCCAGTAATCTCAAATATTAGCAAGTTTAGGTGCTTGCTCTCTTCCAATATTAGCTTTCTTTATTTGATTGGTTGTATAATGAAAGGTAGTTCTACTCCTAGTCCTTCTATGTTTCATTGTCCTTCCGTTTCTACGATGTTCACCTTCCTAGGATCATCGTCATCAGCGGCATTGATATTGTAACATCCTTGCAATTTATGAAGAGGTGCAGTCCATTCATCCTCTTATTGCTCCACAGGGAGGCTAGGTGCCGCCTCAAATACGTTTTGTCTTACAACCTGTAAAGCGTGATCTACCATAGGGTACTGACATTCAAAAAAGAATGTAGCTACAAATTTATGTGTCATACCTTGCCAATCTGCAGTGGTGAGGCACAGTTCTACTTCAAGGTACCATTTGATAGGTGTTGTGTCTAGAGTATTGATGAATTTATGCACCCACAAATCTTGAGGAATGCAGCTCTATACCTCCTCACAGCTTCGCACATGGTCTTTCGGGCATCTTTGACCTGTGTACCTAATTTCTCATCATTCAACTTGTTCGGAAAATCACGCTTTCATCAAAGTGAGACATTGTGTCCAGTTCATGATGTTCCTTTTATGTGTTCCCCACCATCTTGTTGGAGTAGCTTTCAAAGCCTTCTCCAGTGACAACAATCTCTATTGTACTGGTACAGTTTCTTCAAATTCTAATAAGAAAGTTTCTAAGTGATTTAAACCATCAAACGTGGGTAAATTACTTACTGTTGTGTCGATCCAAGGAACTTCTCTGGTCAATCTAGCACATCGCCATGCAGAAACTTCATACATATTGTTCTACCAATTCGCTAGTGCTTCTTTTGAGCATGTGCTATCACTTCACCAGCTTAAATTCCCATATGTTGTAGGATTAATGTAATCCTACTGTCTTGCGGTCAATTTGTGTATATTCTCTAGCTCATATGCACAGTCCTCTTCTCTGATGGGCTATGTGTATCTAGGACCTTCATCAATATCCATAGGTGTGATGAACCTAAGGCCATCTCCTTCAAAAGTCATTCTTATTTTCTTCAAGTCAACAACAGTAGAATTTTTGAAAGCTCAATCAATTCCTAACAATGCGGGGTAAAGATAGCTATCATCGACTATCTCAATCACCTCAAAGTCCAAAAATGTTCTAACCCCATCGATGTCCACAGGGACATGTTCTAGTCTTCCGAAGGGGCTCATAGCATGTTGATTGGCCATCCTAAGCCTGATGGGGGAATAGATCAACTTAGGTTTTCCCATCAGTTCTCAGGTCTGCTTCGTCATAACATTGACTTCTGATACTAAGTTGAGGAACACATAATCTATATCATATTCTCCAATTTGAGCATTCATGTGTAGTTCCTTATTTGTCCTTCTATTTTTGGATAGTTGATGTACTACTTTATTCAGTAGAGGATCTACGTTTCCTAGCTCATATTGTCTGATCAAGTTTTGGAGATCTTGTACATCGCTCTCATCCTTTATCAAATTAATACAAGTGCATAAAAATTCCATGAGTCTGCTTACCTCTTTTCCTTCTCCAGGCAAAGCAGACTGATCAAAGGCTAGGGGCATTCCACATTCTCTTACGTCTGGTTGTGTCTTTGATGAAGAAGTCTGATCTCTTCTAAAATATTTTCTTGCCTCTTCAAATTTCTTCTTCTCTTTCTTTGGATCAAACTCTTGTGTCTTCTCCACATCTTTTCTGACTCCTGATTGTTCTATCGTATTTCCTAGAGTCACCCTATCTTCACTTGTACCAGTGCTCTGAGTGCTCTGATAACTCAGGTTTCTTTGGTTACTTAATGTTGTTGAAACAACAGGGGGTGTAATAGCACTTAGTTCAACAGTCTGCACATTCTTTGAAGTTTATGACTCTTCTCGGTGAGGTTCTTCAATCTTCTCTTGTTCTGTCCTAGTGGACTTTAAATGTTCCTCGTTCAACAACTCTTCTTATTCTCCATTGTAGAACCATTCTTCTTGTGTTGATTCATGACTCTGCTCAAACAAGTTCACCAGAGGAACTTCTTTGAAGGCCTTCCCACTGCGTGTGTGTATGATCTCTGTGTCGTTGTTGCTATCTTAATTCTTGAACATTACCCTTATCAGTCTGACCCACTATTGTATCTTCAAGACGTTCTTCTCATGCAATGACATCTTGATTTTCAACTTCAAGAAGTGTAAAAGTTTTCCTCTAGGTCCTTTAAATGAATATCTCTCTTCTTGGCTATATGATTCCACCTTATCAATAGAAAACTCTGTGATATACCCTCCAATGGTACTATCAAACCAGTGATCTACTTCTCTTGACACGATGTTATCAAATCTTTCGACCTTCTTGATTAGTGTCGACGTCCAAACCACAGGCAGTCTATATCTGATCTCAAACTGGGTGTCTACTAATCTGGCCAGCCACTCGTATAGCTCCTTATGAATTCCTCCAAAGAAAATCTCGTGTATATTAGTAAATATATACCTTCCCAACCATTCTTCTGTGCTAATATTAGGGTTCCTATTCTGAGCTTCTGCGAAGTCCTTTTCCTATTCTTCTATCCACTTCTAAATCTCTGTCTTCGATTGAAACCACCTTGACATTCCCTCAAGAAGATCTTGGTCCTGGAAACAGAACCATTTGTTGGCACAAGGGCAAACCCAAGGTTCATCTCTAATAGCGCACCAACAAGCCCTAACTACTGGCCCTTTCGGCAACACCTACGAGGAAGATGCAGTCTCACTCGAAGTAGCTATAGGGGGTTGCAGGACACGGGTGTCTACAACCAAAGGAAATACCAAGTGGATCCAATACAAGAACAACACAACATCTACATATCAGTTACCATCTTAGGCCTACTTCTCACAGTTATCTATCAGATCTAACATAGTAATGCAATAACAATATATCATAGAGAAAAAGAACACAACATCAATCACACACAACAACAAGATGTACATGGTTCACCCTCTCCCTAGGGCTACGTCCACATAACTGTGCTTTATAATATATTAGGTGAAAGATTATAGTTCTATCTGTGCTCTTATCTTGCAAATATCTCTCCTTCTCTCTTTTCTCTATATCCCTTCCATGCGCACCCAGCTATAGAGTTGATCTTTGCACCTAGATGAAGATCTTACAGCACATACTTTTCTCTCCACACAATAATCTTCTCTTAGTAATAACAACAATCACTCATCATCACATAATCGAACCCATATCAGGTCCTCTTGACCTTTATTTATACATTACAATAGCTCACTGACAGCCTTAGGCCAAAGCCTAGGTGTCAAAACCTTAGGTGTCTAAAACTCTAGGTCAACTTGACCCACTTTTTAGGGCTTCACCATCCTATCTTTCCTTCTTTCCCACGAGGTTCTACAAAGCATCTACCGGTGGGATTTTCTGCTTCCTGAGTTGTCCACGATCCATCTTCCTTGTTGATTTGTCTTCCTCGATCTCATCGTCCAATGACTTGATTTCTCTTACTTCACTCCATCTTTTCTTCTCTTTTCCTCACTTTGACCCAGTATCAGTCACTGTGTCATCCGCGCAGTTCACTTTTTGTCTTTTCTTCCTTAATATTCACTTACTTCAAGAACCAAGGGCCAACACAACTCATCAAATATTTGGGAGAATTCTTGGTAAACTTGGATTGGATTTCCCTTATGACAGATACATTCCAACCCAACCACCCACCTTCCTCATGAAATTTGTTTCCTGGAATATAAGAGGGCTAAATGGGAAGACCAAACATCGGCTTCTCAATCAGTGTATCCTTTCTGAAAAACCCATTTTTTTCATGATCCAAGAAACCGAATGCCCTCATCACCTCCTTCAAACTCTCGCATCTCGAATTTGGCCCGGCTCTCTCGCTATAACTCTAGATGCCCAAGGATCTACTATAGGATTGGCCCTCCTATGGAACCCCTCTGAAATCCATCTCTCTTATTTCTTCTCCACTAAGCACTCACTCTCATCTCGCTTTCATCTCACTAGTTCTTCACTCTCGGGAACCCTTACCAATATCTATGGCCCCAACCTTATTCTTGACAAAATTTTCTTTCTCACCTCTCTTAAGCTCCTCCCTCCTCTTATCTCTACCAACCATTGGATTATTGGGGGAGACTTCAACTCTATCACCTCCCTCCTAGAGAAATGGGGATGCATCAGATGACTTGAGCAAGATTCACAACTTTTCCTGGACACCATTCGCTCCCTCAACCTCATTGACCTTGAAACCCCCAAAGCCTCCTTCTTTTGGAACAATCATCGACCTAGACCACATCAAATTTCCTCTCGTATTGGTTGTTTTCTAGTCTCTAAGTCCTATATGCTTTATGATCTCCACCCTTCAGCCATCATCCTCCCTTAAGGAGGCTCAGACCATTGGTCGATTCGGCTAAACCTCGACATTCATGGGAGCCCCAAAAATCAACCGTTTTGATTTGAAAGCTTCTGTTTAAAGCATCCTAAATTCCAAGAGCACATATCTGACTAGTGGACTACTTATTCCCCCTCCTCCCATTCTGTAATGAAAAAATTCCAGCAAAAGCTCAAATTCATAAAACAACAACTCAAGCTCTGGAACAAGGAATAGTTTGTCAATATATTTCAAGCCAAATAAAAAATCATCAATAAAATGGAACACATCCAACATACAATGATTCAAAATGGAAGAATGGATTAACTCATCCAAGAAAAAGAAAACCTCCAAACTCATCTCCATGAAAGAGACTCCCGGGAAGAAATCCTTTGGAAGCAAAAGTCTCTAGCTCGTTGGCTAAAGGAAGGAGATAAAAACACCAAGTTTTTTCACAGATCCATGATCCAACATCACCACCATAACCAAATAACCAAATTAAAATATGCCAAAGGCAACAACCTCACTCAGCATAAAGAGATAGAAAGGGAACTCACCTCCTATTTTCACAACCTCCTTTCCGAGCCGCAACGGGATTGTAGAACTGCCATACAGAAAATAACTCAACACATTCTGAAGTTGGTCTCCCCTGAGCAAAACGAGGCCCTCATGCATCCCACTTCTCTTGAAGAAGTCAAACATGTGGTTTCCGACATGCCCGAAAATAAATCTCCTGGTCCTGATGGCTTCACCATCAACTTCTTTCAGGCATGTTGGTCTACAATCAAATGGGACGTCTGGTTAGTGGTGGAAGACTTTCGTTCTCACTCCAATGTCCTTCCTTCCCTCAATGCCACCTTCCTCACCCTCATTCCCAAATAAGAGCATACTGATAATCCTAAGAACTTATTACCCATATCCCTTTGCAATGTCATCTATATAATTATAACCAAGCTTATTTCTAACTGGCTTAAACCCCTACTCCCCACCCTCATCTCCCCACAAAAACTGGTTATGTGGAAGGCAGGAAAACCCTATATGGAATTATCATGGCGCATTAACTTGTTCACTCCCTCAAGCTCACCAAGTCCCCTGGCATGCTCCTAAAGATAGATCTATCCAAGTCCTTTGACAAACTAAACTGGAAATATATCCAACACACCCTGCAAGCCTTTGGATTCTCCAGTTCCTGGATCAAATGGATGTTATCCCTTCTCTCCTCCACTTTTTTATCCATCCTTGTCAATGGCTCTCCTTCCCACCCTTTATCCCCCTCACGAGGCATCAAACATGGGGATCCCCTCTCCCCCTTCCTCTTTATACTTATGGAAGAAGGACTGGGATGAAGAATCAAAGAAGCAGTGGATATGGAACAAACTTTTGGCCTCTGTCTCCATGTCGAGGACCAATCCACTACGCATCAACAGTTTCTAGATGACATGTTGATAATGGCTCAACCCACTGCAAAAGAATCCAAATCCCTCGAGAATATCCTTCTAGACTTATCAGAATCCTCATGTGCTTCAATCAATCTCTCCTAGTCTCAGATTTGTTTCTTTAATACTCCTCCCGATGTCCAAGTAAATATCTCCAACATCCTTGGCTTCCAATGGAGCTCCCTTCCAACCGAGTACTTGGGAGAGCCTCTTGTTGAATTCAATAATCGGTGCTCCACCTGGGAAGATATTCTCTCCAGAATGCACAAAAAGATTGAGAACTAGGATTTCATAACTCTCAATACAACATGCCTCTTGGTTCTCCTCAAAGAAGTCCTTCAATCCATGCCTCTTTACCTTTTTTCTGATTTGGTTTCCCCCAAAGCTATCTTAAAGGCAATCAAAAACCTCCAAAGATTATTTATGTTGAGAGGAGCTCGCAAGCAAAAGAAGTGGGCTCTGGTAGCATGGGAAAAGTTCTACCTCCCGAAGCTTAAAGGTGGCCTGGGCCCAAGGGATCTCGAGTCTCTCAATGTGGTCCTGGGTGCTAAAACTTGGTGGTGATGGCTAACTGAAGGGAATACCCCTTGGGCTCATCTATGGCATAAAAAATATTTCCCACATATAGATATACATGGCCTCATCAAGCTCACAGGAAATATATTAGGCTAACACATATCGAATGCAACATGGGCCAACAAGCATCTAGTTCACTCCCACTGTTTCTGGGAAATTAGAAATGGTAGATCAACCCTCTTCTGGGATGATGACTGGAAACAATTTCCACCAACTCAAGGACCTTATGAAAGCCCAATACTAAATCTGAATCCATCACTACTGGATCCCCCCCAAACCTAGGGAAATATGGAGAATGTGGATACCCAAGGAAGAATGGATCCCCCATCAGCCCATTCCCAATTCGGATCCCCTTTGTCAAGAACTCTCTCATAGGAAAATCAGAATACAACAAGACTAGGACAAACTCAGGTGTGGGCATCAACCAACAGGGGGATTTTTACTCCAAGAGGCCCACACACTAGCCACAATGTCCAACAATAACCTACCTCAATAAATCTGGATTAAAATCTGGTCGCAAAATATTTGGCCCAAAGTCTCTATCTTTCTCTTGTTCTTGAGCAAACATAAACTCCTCACTTGGGAAAACCTCCTTAAACGTGGCTTCATTGGTCTAGGTTACTGCTTCCTCTACTTGAATAATGGAGAAACAAGTGAACACCTCCTTAACTCATGTCCCTTCCCTGTAGAAATCTAGGACTCGACTGCACTCCTCTTCCTCACCTTTGACAGGAATAGGGAAAGCCTCGTCAACACTCTAACTCAATGGAGATCCAATGCTTGCACCAATCCTATTTTTATTAAATCTTGGATCCTTCTCCCATGATTCCTTCTCTAGGAAGTTTGGAAGGAACGAAACCATCACATTTTCAAAAACACTTCTCAGGACCCGACTATGATTTGGACCAGAGTCAAACTTAATATCAAGGAAACCATTCACACTGAGCCTTGGTCCCCCCAAGATTGTCAATGTAATCCCCAATATTTTAGTATCCTCCAAATGTTACACCTCCCTCTCTCTGGCCCCCCTCCAACCTCCTCCTTCACTATGCCCTCTGCTTCCTTGCCCACAACTTGGTCCCCGCCCCCTTCAGGCTTCCTTAAAGTCATTTTTTATGGCGCTTCTAAGGGTAATCCTGGACCGTCCAACTATGGCGAGGTATTTCGCAACAGTCAAGGAAACATTATTAGAATATATGCCTCCTTCATAGGGATTGAAAGAAACAACTCAACAAAACTTCAAGGAATGGAAGCGAGCCTTTGAATAACTTGTAGGTAAGGATATAAACAACTCATAATGGAAGGGGACTCTCAGTTGATCATCAAAATGCTCAAAAAAATGAAAATTGGCACCCCTCTCAGCTACATCACCACCAGCTAGAGACTAGCAACAACTTTGGAGGGAGTCTATCACCTTCTCTCCCAACTTAATTCCATCATCCTGTCTCACGTGAAGCAATCAACCAACAAGCTAGCTGACATAATTACCAATGAAGGCATCAACAGACCTAATGATCCCATTGATATAAATTAGGAACATGTCCCTGATTCCCAGATCTGTGCTGACTGTTTTACCCTTTCTTGGGTCGACAAGTCCCCCCTGCATGGGGTGTCAGGGATGCATTCAAAGCACCAGTGGGCCCTCAACCCCCCCTCCACCTGGCCCCTTGCGCTACGGACAATTTCCAACCACCTTTGTCACCCACATCACCTCCCCATGCGACTTAAGCTCTCCTGCCCCTATGTTTTCCCGAAACTCGAATGGTTTTGTCTTGGCATTCACCTCATCCTCCCTCACTCACCTCACTTGTTTGATCCTCCTGTCCTTCACATGTGGTATGGGAAGGTGGCGAATTGGCTCTATTTAATTATAGATATGACCCATATCCTCATCAATTATGGGTGCATCCTACACATATGGCTCCTGGATTTGGGTGGCTATGTTAGTTGCATCCCTCTCTAGCTTCATTGCTACTTCTATTTGGTTGTTTGTCTCCGTTGTCCCATACTTCCATCAACATTTTATCTGCTCCACCCTGTGGTAGGAGCTTCCTCCACCTCCTTGCTCCCACTTCTTGTGCTCTTTTTTCCCTGTTCCTTTGATATGGCAAGAGGAAGCTCCTCCCGTTGAGGTTGTGGTGGCACTTCATGGAGACCCAAAACCCATTTGGGCTTCCGCATGGTGGACGCGGTTGAAATCTCGGCTGACACCTATCGTTTCGTTACCCATCTGGAAATTCATACATAGATGCACCTGATCGAGGTAGATGTTCTTGTCCTGAGGAGATTCAACCCTAATAATGAGGTTAGGGAGACCACCAAATCGTGGGTTCCTGATACTGGAACCTTCCAAGGGTGGACCTCGCAATATTTGAAAACAATGGATATTTACTGGCATCTGAAGACTCTGATGGGCTAGGTTCTGTTGGACCACCATGAATCTCACCAAGAAGTTCTCATGTAGCTCAATGATGTGCAACTCTAGGTCAATCTGGTCAACCACAATTTGAACCTAATTACAGACAAGTTGGTTGGTATGGACTTGTCCAATCTGGACTATGCTCAGCCCCAAGTTCTAGCGAAAGAAGGAAGAACCATTAGCTAAGTTTTTATGTTGCTCCATCTGTGTTTTTTGTTAGTTTATATGAGAGGTATGGGTTTACCACCTCCTTATAGTAGACTAAATAAGAAAAATAGGACACACAATGGAACTAGAAGCTATATTTGTTTTAGTTTATCAATTACATGCATTAGATATATCAAGCAAACTCAGAATGATAGTTTTATGTTTTTTTGTTGGTCTGGTTTCCCTACGGGCAGGCCAACAGTAAATTTTTTTGTATAATATCTTCTCATTAGTAATATAAAGACTCGGGATTATTGACAAAAAAAAATAAAATAATAAAAATGATTAATACATTAATAACAATTGTTTCACAGTTTTGATGCTAAAACAAGGTAATTTTTTACTTTAACAAGAAATTTAGTTACTGATTTAATGAGAACTGTGACCTCAAAAAGAGAATTTTGGCAAAAAAAACTCATATTTGTTTTTTTCAAAAACCCCAAAAGCAACCCCCATTTAAAAAATTGATGCTACTAATACCACCCTTTTTTTCTATAGGGGGTGGGGGTAAAATACCCATGTTTCAAAAAGTGGCACTACCAATAGTAATCCCCCCCCCTCCCTCGCCTTTGTTTTTTTTTGG
>ML805860.1:462817-479974 GCA_009831015.1 Picea engelmannii
CATTAAAAAAAATTGACCCTCAAATCGAAAAGTGATGCTTCCAGTAGCACTAATTTTATTTTTGGAGTTAAAATTATGGCTTAATTGAAACTGTGGTCTTCACTACTATTACCATTACAAATAAAAAAGTTAAAATTGACCCATAAATGAAAAGTAAAAATTTATTTATTAATTAATTTTATTTTTTTTAATTTACATTAACAAATAAATAAATAAAAGAAAAAACCTCTATAAACAAGTTTTTTTAAAAGGTAAATATAAGCCTTTTTAAAGAAAAAAATGCACACACACATAACAACAATAAATTGAAAAAACATCGTCCAAAAAAACACTTAAAACATAAACCTAAACAAAAAATTTAAAAACATCATAAAAATGAAATTTAAAAAAAAAAAGAGAAGATAAAAACAAAAATAAAATGAAAAGGAAAACTAAAAATTAAAAAAATAATAATAATAAATTAAATGAATTAAAAAAAATTAAAACATCGCCCTTCATCCCCCACTATCGCTCCCCCTACCTACCCCTCCCCCTCACGCCTCATGTAGCCCATGGACCACCCAACAATAAGCGAGTTTAGAACTCACCACTTGCTAAGAAGCCTTTGGGTGACACAAGGTGTGAGTGGGAGGGGAGGGTGAGTGGAAGCGAAGGAGGATGGAGGAAGGAGGAGCGACACGATAGATGGAGGGGGTGTGGGTGGGTAGTTTGATTTTTTTTTTTTTGAATTTGTGATTTTAATTATTTTTTTAATGTATTTTTTTTTTTTAATTTTAATTTAAATTATTGTTTTTGTTTAAAGCTTGTTTTAAGAGTTTTTTTAAGTGTTTTTTAAAGGTTGATTTTTAATAGTTTTAAGTTTTTTTTTAACTAAAGAGGACATTATATTTCTATATATGGATAGTAAAAGTACAATCACACCAAAGAGGGTCTACATAGCAAAAACCAAAACCCTACTTCAGTGAAAATCTAAAAGGGCCAAGTCAATAAGTCTGTGTTGGGGGCTACCAAAACGGAAACCAACCCCCTCATTTTTATAGAAGAGAGATTATACAACATTATCTAATTTGATACATTCCATAAAACCCCCTTATACTGAGGAAAAAGAGGGGGTGGAATCATAAAAAAGCAAAAGGAATTAAGCATAAGGAAGACAAAACAAGTGTGCAGAGAAAAATTAGAGACAGGAGATCAAAACCCAACACATGGATTTTTTAGCTCCTTCGAGTATTCCAGATGTTCCTTTCCTTTGTCTACCTTGTTGATCTTTCCATACATAACGATTGGCTCGTCGTCGCCCTCAATCTAATTTGGGCAGGCATGCGTTCCTGGAGGGTTCGGGTGCTGGGCCTCCTGCCTAACTCGGAATTTGATTCGAAACTGCGAGCGATAGAAGAGGTCGAATTCGCCATCAATAATTTCAATTGCTTGGAGGGTTCTGTCATTATTTCTTTTGGCCTTTGCCACATCCTGGGCGACCATAGCTTTCATTATCCAGTACATTTATGCCAATTGAAAATATATGGTTTCTCTGGTACGGGTGTATTTAGGGTCGTCCACCCAATACTGCACATCTCTTGCTATATCGACGTATGAGGTTAAGTGGCGTTGGCGCCTCACAAATTTCTCAATTCCCACAACATGTTGGCTTTCCTTCTCTGTGCTCAAGTGCTTGAAGCACATCTCGGTCGTCCATGCTGCTCGAGCCGCCCTTTTAAATTTTTATGGTGTTGTTGTTTTTTTCTTTTTCTTTTATTTTTAATTTTAAAATTGTGTTATGCAAATTTTTAATTTTAAATATATTATTTTTCTTTTTTTTTTTACTTTTTTACATAGTTTTGTTCTAATTTATTTATTTTTTAATATAAATTAATTAATAAAAAAAAATTTCTTTTCGAATTAGGAGACGATTTTAACTTTTTTTATTTACGATTGTACTAGTTGTAAAGGTCACGGTTTC
This sequence comes from Picea engelmannii, assembly GCA_009831015.1. Classification (NCBI taxonomy): domain Eukaryota; kingdom Viridiplantae; phylum Streptophyta; class Pinopsida; order Pinales; family Pinaceae; genus Picea; species Picea engelmannii. The sequence continues at coordinate 464,778 of ML805860.1, forward strand.
AATTAAGTCATACTTTTAACTCCAAAAATAAAATTGGAGGTACTGGGAGCATCATGTCTTGATTCGAGGGTCAAGTTTCCGCAATGGTATCAGTTGTCAAGGAAACAATTTCAAACAAGTCACAATTTTAACCACTCCCCAAAAAAAGGGTGCTACTAGTAGTGCCACTTTTGAAATAGGGGTAAAAACAACCACTAAATATCACCTCTAAAAATTAGTACTATGGAGAGTTTTTTTCAAGTTGGTAACTTTGTTAAGACACAAAATGTATGTATTATAACATAAAAAAATATGTTAATACAACAACAAAGAAATAATTACTAAATTACAAGATGCTAACATGATTCACAAGTAATGTAACATGATGTTAATATGATGTAACAATGATGAATATTGGATTCTAACACAATGAAAAAGTGATGTATAACAATGCTAATAAGATGTACATACAACCTTTTTTTAACTAAAAAAGAAATTTATATTCTTTCAAAAATCATCTATGTTGAAGCTAGCAACAAGATACATTCACTTGAGTTTATGAGACTTCCACAAAAATAACAAATATCAATACATATAAAAAGCATTCTCCCATCAAAAGTATGAAAAGGAAATATCCAACCCTTGATTGTCCGTAACTAAATCTTATTGCTTCCTGAGTACAAGAATAAATTCTAACAAATTGCTTGCATAAAAATATGCAAAAACAAAACATAATTATTTATTTTGCAGTACGCCCCCCCCTCCCCAACTAAACATGGCAGGGTCCAAAGTTCGTTGATTTCCAAACATAATGTTTGATTCTTCCTCTTTATGTCCATGTGCTCGAAATTTTTTTCTTCCCCGTGTTAATGGAATCAAGGGACGCAAACCTTCCTTTAAAATTTCTGCAAATGAAGGAGAATCAAATATATTTCTTTGTCCAAATGCTTCTTCCTCATCCTCTTTTCATGCTCTAATTCCTTTTGTGATTTTGATTCCTTCTCTTGATGAGTTATTGATTTTACCCCAAGTGGAGTCCCATCCTTAGTGAATAGAATTGTGTTCTCTATTTCCTCTTGGATTTTTTCTACTGCCTCATGATTTTCTTTTTTTTCTTGGGTATGAGTCTTGAATTTTCCTGCTTTGCATCTTCTTTCTCATCAAGGGTTTCAAATATGTTATTGGAGGGAACATATGGTCCTAGATGAGATTTATTTGTAGGATGGGAACCCTTGGACTATGGTTTCTTACACCTTCTAGGATCATTTTTGAATGCTTCTTGTTCAATGTTGTTCTAGGGATGAGACTATTTCAAAGGGGCCTACGATGTTTGTGTACTTAGACATGTTTTTGCAAAATGACCATAATTATGGTAGATGTTGCACTTAAACATAATCTTCTTGTAATCAAGTAATTGGAGATTACTCCATCCCTCCATATTGAGTTGAATCACTTCCAAAAGACCCTTTAGTAAGTTCAATTCCACACAAATTCTAGCACATGTATACCTTCCCCATTTTATCTCTACATGGTAAATGAAGCAATCCGATTTGTCTCCAATAATTTTAAGAGTGGCTTTGTCCCAGAAGATCACAGGGAGATGCAGAAGCCCGAACCATATGAGGGAAATCAATATTTCCATTTTAGGGTCAAAATCAAGGGTTCAACGGGAGAGAAGCATTCCCTTGGAGCCCATGAAATAAGGACCTAATCTAAAAATATTATCTCACTCCTCTTTAGTATAAAAAATGAATAGAAAAAACCCATTTCCACAGTAAAGAAATTGACAAGGAGAATCCCATTTTTCTATGACACATACCTTAACTTCTTAGTGACTATGCCATAATCCTGTGAAATTCCCAATTAATGTTGTTGTAGTATTTTGACTTTTTTCTTCACTTCTAGAGTCAAAATTTCTACCTTGGGAATATGTTCTACCCTCTTTGAAATTTTACTTTTCGTTGAATGATTTTCTCCAACAAAGATTAGATATTTGAGGAGGGAAGCAAGGGTTTCCCCCTTAGATCTAATGGACCGATCCATAATGAGCATGTTGTACCTTTGAGAAGGTGACAGTTCTAGCCAATCAATCCTAACGACAGATTGACCTGAAATGCAACGCCGATAAAAAATGGAAGATTTGGCATCAATGCTAAAACAAGAGTATTTGTAGAGTGAACAAGGGGTTCTTAGAGTGGTAAACCCTAGTCATAGAGAGAGTCAAGAGGAGGCTAGGGTAAACCCTAGTCATAGAGAGAAACAATATCCTTTCTTTTATGTGTTTTCTCTACATTACTACATTCCAACATGTATGAGTACCTTCCCTCTCTAAAAAGTAATGACAAAAACCTTGTCCTCCATAGCTGAGACTAAAAGAAAATTCTTCCTCAAACCTAGTATGTAAAGCACATCCTGGGAATATAACAATCCTCCTTACTCAAGATGGAACATAAATGTTCCCTCTCCCTTCACTTCATACTTGGCATCATCACCAAGTTGCACATAAATATATGTGTCACTATCTGTCAGACTTCTAAATAGCTCTCATTCTTATGTCATATGAGGAGATGCACCACTGTCCAAGAACCATGCACTCCTCGTTGTTGTGTTGGTAAAAAGGAAAAAGACCAATGAGTAAGCCTTCTCAAACTTCATTGCAAACTCATCAAGTTGTGTCTCTACTGATGTTGTTGTCTGCATATTTCCATTACCCTTATTCTTTTTCTCTGGACACTATGATGCACAATGTCCATTCTTATGACATGAGAAACACTTTATTTTACTCAAGTCCTTCTTCTTCCCTGGTTGTGATGATCCTCCATCATTTTTACCCTTATTACTAGAACACTTTCCTTTTCCCTTCCTTGTCTTACTAACAAGAGCCAATTTCTCTTCACGACCTCCCTACTTGCTACTCTTTGACTCCTCCTAAGCCTCTTCTTGGATGGAATCATCCCAAAGTGTCTACCAATCTGGGATATTTTCTCGAGCACAAACTCCCTTGGAAAATGGTTCCCAAGACTTGGGAAGACCATTCAGTGTCACATTCATGAGCTTTGCGTCCTTCATTTTCTCCCTTATGGATGTAAGATGATCATGCACCTATGTTATCCTCATGAAATAGATGGTAAAATTATCATATCTAGAAATCTGCACTAATCTAAGTTTATTCCTTAAGACCATATTCCTATTCATGTTCTTTCTTTGGAATAAACTTACCAAGGAATCAAACATATCTTTGATCATATTCTTCTCGTTTATGTGAGGGATTATATGATCCTTCACTAAATCTAAGAGGACCCTCTATGCTTTGATCTCCTTCTTGCCGTGAGAATCCAAAGTTGTCAGATCTGTCGGTGGAGTAACTACTTTATCCACCAACTCCCAAAGGTCATACTCCTTCAATGCCAAATTTACCCGTGCTTCCAAGATAGGAAGTTGTATGCTCCATCCAATCCATCTTCAACTCTCAATGGTGTTGTTGTCATCCCTAAGACCTGTGAAACTTCCCTAGAAATAACCTAATACTAAAAATTTCCCATGTACTAACATGTACGTCTTGTAAGCGACTGTCACCACTGCGACCCGCGTATGTATGTGACTGTCACCACTGCACCCTGTGTATTTATGCGACTGTCATACTGAAAACTACATACACCCCTGTACACATGCAAAAACTTAATTTTTCCTTAGTATGATTGTTTCCCTGAAATCATCCTTTGATTTTTTCTTGTTGGTTATGTATTTGCTACGGATCTGGCTTCCCTTAAGAGAACCTGCTCTAATACCATGTTGAAATATCTCCTACTCAACATCTGACTGTTAATTCCAAATAAATCACTTATTGAATTAAAGAACAATTGAGTAATAAACTAGACATGCATCGAAAGCATAAACAAGCAAACCAAAATCAAGCTTACATAAACGCCAATATTTTTGGGTATAAACCCCTAGAAAAAACCCTGAAGGGAAAACTAGTGCTGAGAATGATTTTATTATGCTAAAATCATGTCTCTTGTAACAAGGATAATGGTGCACTGAGATAAATACAACTGCAGAAAAACCTGGCAAAGCTTGACCTGCTATATGAACCAGGATTGCACACTTTTCGAGGTGTACACGGATTTTCTTCAACAAACCCACGTATGTATGAAAATGTCTCCACTAAGACCCATGTACACGTATGGAAATCTTGTACATAAAACTTAGTACGACACAACACTCTCCTATGGCTTCCTCTGACTAAAACCCATATGCGCTACCTATGTTCTCTCTTCCTCTTTGACCTAATCTCTAGATGAAAGTCTTTTTTCACCTATCCAAGATCTTGAACCACAGTCCTTCATGATTCAATCCTCTCGAAAGTGAATCCTCCACTCTCAAGAATATTAAGTATCAAGTTTCTTCCTCCTTCACCCTATCCTTTCTTTTATAATCGTGAGTTACAATCTATTTCTAATCTCACTTGAGATTTAGATTGCATGAGAAAATTGTGTGCTAAGTACTTTTAACATTTTCCTCAAATAACTCAATTACATAATTACATAATTAATTAATAAAATAAATTTACTTTAATAATTCCTTTAATTAAAGTAAATTCAAGAGTAGAAGGATTTGGATGATTTCTACACGTCTAGACACATAGAGCTATGCGTAAATACATGTATGATGTTATCACTAACATAAACAATTGCAACCCACATCAACTTCCCTCTATTTATTGTCCATTTTACTAATACTAGTACATCAACCTCCTTATATGAATCTACTTGCTCTTCGGGAGAATACTAAAGTAGCATGGGGACCGAGGTGGTTTCTTTTGTGGATGCCAATAATGGGCCTTAATTGATATACCCTTTGTTATTTTTTTATAGAATAATTTTGTTACTAAACCAATTTGTTACAACCACTTTTTGATGATATATAATGACAAATGACAACCTTCTCACACATTTCTTTCTATCATATATATAGGGACAAGAACATGGTAGTTGATTTCCTTTCAAAAAAGGCATTGGGATTGGAGAGTGGTACTTGGACCATTTCCATCTTTCAGGATGGGTATACAAATGATTTCTCTCATGCACCTTGGCTATACTTTTTCTTTTTCTACAAATACTAGACATATTTTAGACTCTGGTATTTGCAATGATGTATTCTTGTCTTTAAAAGTCATGAATGTTCACATTTATTTGTTGATACAACTCAAGCATTTGTGATAGTGAATAGTTTTCACGTACTACTTTTGACACATATAATCTATGTCCTTTCAAGTCAAGAAACAATTATTTATTTATTTATTTAACTCAATGATATGTAAGGCATGTACGCATTTGCTCCATTAGACTAAAAAAACACTCTTTTAAATGCCTTGAAACATATAACAATGTAATATTGTTTTTTTTTTTTATAAAAAAATTCACTTATTTTTTTTTTGGAAAAAAATAAATTTAAATCAAGATATATATATATATATATATATATATATAAAATGAAATGTCGTATTATTGTCATTACTTTGTACTATTGTCGTTTTTAGAGGGGTCTCTTTAAATCGTGGATATTCTCCTTGTGGTACTAGATATACTCATTCTAATACTATATAAACAAGTTTAACTCCATTGACTTTAACAATTTAAGAATATAAAAAAATCATTATTATAAAAAATTTAAAATAATATTTTATTTAAAAAATTATAATAAAACTCAAACTATTATAGATAAGTCATTATGATTGTTAGCATTGCAACCAAATACATACAAATCAAAATCACTATACCCATAAAATGTAAAGAATTAAATATATAAACTCTACATGCTATGACATTTGGGGAGCACATATATTCAATTAAAATTGTATGTAGTATATCATGTGGGGAGGATATATATTCAATTAAAAAAGTATATTTAAAATAATATTTTATTTAAAAAATTATAATGAAACTCAAACTATTATAGATAAGTCATTATGGTTGTTAGCATTGCAACCAAATACATACAAATCAAAATCACTATACCCATAAAATGTAAAGAATTAAATATATAAACTCTACATGCTATGACATTTGGGGAGCACATATATTCAATTAAAATTGTATGTAGTATATCATGTGGGGAGGATATATATTCAATTAAAAAAGTATATTTTAAATGTAGTATATGATAGTGATGTTGGTTAAGTATGCATTTAAAAAATATAAAATAATGTATTAATTTTTATTTATTAATTAAATGATATACAAAGATAAAGTATTTTATTAATGCTTATAAAAGGTAAAGTATTTTATTAATATTTATATTAATATGTTTGGTTAAATGTGTTAAAGTTTTTTTTATAAGTAAAGAAAACAAAAAACTTGAAATTATATTTAAAATGTTATATATATATATATATATATATATATATATATATATATATATATGAAAGGAGTAAGTTAACAAGTGAAGAAATTCAACTCTTTAAGATGATTTTTTTTTTTTCACAAGATAAAGTCTATGAAGGTATACGTACCTTATCTTTTCTAATTTTAAATTTATAATTTTTTAGGAAAAAACACATGTATTTAACCATTAAACTTCCCCCACATACACACACATATATAATCCATTTTTAAACTCACTTCTTTATAAAATTCTGCATCAGCCAAAATATTAACCTTAACACATCATCCATACCACCAACCACTCCTTACTCTAAAATATTCTAACACATCATCCATACCACCAACCACTCACTCTAGAATGTTCTAACACATCATCCATTCCACCAACCACTCCTTACTCTAGAATGTTCTAGAGGCATAGTACCATGCAATAATAAGTCTAGTTGGATAGTTATCCTCGGCCACAAAAGTCCATTTATTTAAGGCCCCCCAATGATAGAACATTAGTTTCTTGTAGTCATTACTATACCTTTCTATTTATTGTAGGACCCACAAGGTGGATTACTATTTTATAAAAATTATATGTTCAACATGTCGTTTTCCATGGTATGAGTGTCGTTTTCGAGGGAGTGATTATTTGATTATTCCATGAGTGGGAGTTGTTGGTCACGTGTAGTGAAGTTATAAGGCAGTTAACATGTCACATTAATTCACAACATTTTCATTCCCATGAAAGCAACGTCATGTTTATCTATACACTTTAATATTAATTCATTTTAAATGACACCTACGTGGATTGCAATTTGAAAAGTGACGACTTCTGCCACGTGAGTCAAAAGAAAGTGGTGTCGTGTCGTGTCGAGGTTAACACTCATTCAAAAGACCCTGAAGGGTTTTAGTCTATGGGTTTCTTTCTTCGGATGCGATAGCCTTTTTCAACCCATCTTTATTCCACGTCGACCATATTTTGGGGTCCATTTGTCAAGATCCATGAGACTATACTATCATCATCAGTGACAATGGCATTATTAGTTTTGATGAAATTCTTGGAAGATAAAGTATTAAGTCATTTGTTCACAGTGTTCATGCACTTTCAAATCATGAGCATGATCAAATCACTCACATAGAAAACTTTGATGTTGTGAATGCTTTATGAGATTTTTTTTTTTTTCATTGATATAAAATTAAAGTTGAAGCAAATGCAAAGAAGCTTTGTAGGTTAATGGAGGCTTTTGTTTACAAAGAAACAACTTGAAGATAAAACTTTGTTATATAAATACAACATATGTAAGGATTTAACGTTCTTCTTGGTTTTATGTATGCATAGATGCATAGTATGTGAAGGAGCTTCTTCATTTTCTAAACCTTCCTTTCAGGATGTGGTAAAAAGCAAATAATCCACTCCATGTTGTTTGATCCCTCATATGCCTAGTGCATATATCATGGAGAAAGCATAAGAGGTGTCGTTAGTAGAAATATTAACTCTCGAGATCACAAATATACATTCAATGTATCAATCTAAATGGATCATATGCAGATGTAATGGATTTTGACCTTTTTCTACAAATTTGTTCTAGTGGATCCACTCAACTTGGATAGAACACTATGAGATATCTCTTTGCTCCAAACATTTTTTTTATTGTTATGTTTTACAATAATGTTGCTTATAAGAAAGTGCTTGAGGAGGGGCCTTGGTTTTGGGGGAGAGAAGATCTTTTTATTATTCCATGGTTTCTTAAATTTGACCCTAGCATTTTGTTAGTCACTAGAATGTCAATTTGGGTATGACACCCAAATCTACCATTACATTTATGATTATTAGTTTTGATGAAAATCCTATAAGAGAAAGGATACTACATCAAGAGTAATTAAGAGTGATCATGCATCTGGAAGCTTCGACTCTGATAAGGAGCATGTATCCTTAATGAATGGTGGAAATTTGGCTTCTGATTTTAACAAATCATCTTTGTGGAACCACTTTTGGATTGAAGTCAAGAAGAAGAAAGGAAAAAAAGAAAGAATGAGGATTTCTTACATTCTTAGTTTTTGCCATGTTATCATTTCTTTCTGTTTTTGTTTTGTCTCAAAACTATTTAGTGCTTTCACACCTTTTTGTATGTTATCTTATTAAATGTAAGGAGGATCTATCTTTCTAGATCTTATGAGTTCTCTTGTAACAACTGTAAAAAATAACCTCTTTTCTTTATTATGAATAAGAAGTTACAATTTTATTACGAGGAAAAAAACATGACATTTAGTCTACCAAACATCCAAAAAGACTAAACCCATTCCTGAGAGATGTGAACACCTTGCCATCACTAAAATAAATTCATATAACAAAGAATATTACTTAAAATGTTATGTGGATAAAAAAATATTATAAATAGGCTTAACTCAGATCTACACTATAGACATGGTTGATATTAAGTCGAAGAAAAATATCTATATTTTGTATTCAATTTTGCCATCTTATTAATTCCAAAAATAACAAAACACTACCTTTTACTTTCATTTTAGCATTAAAGGTTTTTTACTTAAACATATTGCTGTTATTTTTATTTAAATATTTTTTCATGTTTAAATTTTTCAAATTTATTTAAATCATTCATAGAATCAAATGGACTTCAAATATTAAACCCTTAAACATGAAATCAACCCAATCACTACACGTTTTTAGCTACTTAAGTGTATATTCAAAAAATAAGCGTTAATTTTTTTACCAAATAGTTATTTGAGAAAAAAACTTTGATTTTTTTTATTTTATAAATAACTAATATATGCTACAATTTACATGCAAAGTCATATAAAAGAATAAGTTGATTACTATTGTCTTTACAACTTGAAATTCTAAGACCAAAAAAGGTCATCCTTTAGTTCTGCAACCAAAGCTGAACGAGAGCTCTCAAATTGCATGAGATAACAAGTGAGTTATTCATCAAGGACATATTATTTTCAGCATTGTTAGAGTTGTTTTTCAAAAGGTGAATTATCAGTGCCCAATTATAAATGATCTTCAAGTTGTCATCTTTGTTCATCTTGTATGATTTCAATAATTTCTCTTATCCTTGGTCCTCCTTTGCAATTATTTAGGCATTTTTAATATAAATGTGGAGATTTAATTTGTTAGAGAGTGTTCAACGAAGGCATCATTTTGAATCCAATTATTCATAATTTCAGTGCAATGTTTCTTCAATTTAACCTAAACAAAGTAACAAATTTTCTCAATATATGTTTTCATGCAGGAACAAGGAATACCATTAAATAGTTTATATTGTTTAGGGTTTTTCAAGTCTTTAGCAAAGTCAAGCATGTCTTTTATGGTGCTAGAAGGGGAAAAGTTTATTTTTATGTTCCTCTTCTTAAGGATCCTTTCTATTATATCAACTATTTCCTTGGGTTTGTCAAGTCTTTAGCAAAGTCAAGCATGTCTTTTATGGTGCTAGAAGGGGAAAAGGTTATTTTTATGTTCCTCTTTTTAAGGATCCTTTCTATTATATCAACTATTTCCTTTATGTGAAACATAATAATTTGGTCCCATTCCTATCCTCATGCTATCTAATCCAAGACCTCCTCCTCATGCTACCTAATGTAAGGCCTTTAGTGTTTTTGAATCACCCTTTTATTTTGTTCCTCATTATAATCATTTCTTTTGAACATTGTAGAGAAGTGTTATAACTCTTGCTCCACATGATCTTCATCTACGATCTCGATAGCATGCATCACTAAAGTCTTGATTACACAAAGATTTTGTGTCATATAATGATGTGAATAAATGTGCAAACTTCTCGATATGCATTCCTTTCCTAAAATTTTGGTCAAGCAAAGAACCATCATTATTTCCTTTAATCAGAAAATACAAAAAAGGTCATATGTTATTGAATTTTATGTGATTTGATCATTTTTTAGATGGTACAAAAACTTTATGTTGGTGGCATCCATAGAATTCTATCATCTCAATGATACACTAGATGAGGTTGTGAATTATCTATGTGATATCCCATATAAAGAAAATGTGTCTTCACTATGAAGGGCAATCCTCCCATTCCAAGTTAGTTACCCTTTGTGATCCACTTCACACATGTTCATGTTGAACTCATTTCCCATATTTTGTTTGTAACGGGATAAATATTTGAAATGTATATAGGAGATAGTTAGACATTATGATGAATGGCATCATGAACACTTTAGGGATTTTTGATATATAATCGATATGCAAAGATAAGAAAAGAGGAATACAAACAATGAAATGAAGCAAGGTCATATATTTTCTTTACCTTTATTGGTATTAAGTCTTTTCATGGAAAGAGAACCCTATTTCAAGTTACAATCACTACAAAATGGGTCATAAGTTTTTTTTTAACTAATTTAGTGAAAATATATGGATTTGTTCTCAAACTTGATGGGACAAAATTGATGATATACTTAGTTTTAAGGAATTTTTGTATTTCATAAAGATTCTATGAATTAATGATATGTAAATTGTTGTGGATATTCCACTGGACAGTTTGTCACAACAGATTTGATAAATAAAACTAAAATCTACAATATGAAGGTTAAATTTATTATATTCCAGAATCTTTAGCTACTGATTTTCGTCTTATGCATGAAATAGATAAAATGCGGAAAATAGAGAATAGGGAAATACAATCACACACCATCCACAAAATAACACAAATATTTTCTCTGGGAAACCCTCACGAGAGAAAGCCCAGCTACAAGGTGAGGCTACTATACTCTCTTTTCTCTGGTATGGAAATAATGCAAGTACAAAGGAGAAGGCACTCTCTATGTAGTTACCTGACAGTTGTGGCCTATTAGGCTGCTACATAGCATTAGCCCCCTTTGTTATTCTCTCTAATTTCTCACTCCTAATTGTTATGCTCTACTATGGAACAAAATACATGGAACCCCTTCCCCTCTTAACGACCTGGTATTTAACATAGCTCGATAGTCGTCTAGGGTTAGGGTTTTGAATTCCTCAACCTTCAATTTTGATAAGGTTTTGTACCTTCTAGATTATTCTTGAAAGTCCTCACGTGGCTAGCCCCATATGCATGAGTAATGATGGATAACGTGGTATCCTCTCGTACCATGGTGGTCAACACGATAGGTCAACTTGCAAGAGGCATAACTTTCGCATATGAGCTTTGATTGACGCATGGTCTACATCGTTGGAAAGGTATCAAAGAGTAGAACACTGACAAAAGGGTGTGCTTAGGTGTCGAGCACCAGAACCCTAAAAAATGTTGTTTAATGCCTCAAAATGGATCTGGAAGGTTCTGGACCCTAATTTTCCAAACTAGGATTTGCTACTAAAATGACCCTACAAGCCGATTCCTCCAATTTTTCCACTCTGAAATCATTGAGATAGATATAAAATAATACAATGATCCAATATAGATCATACTTTCCCATTTAGGAATTATTTTGGTCCTCTACCTTCTCTCTAGAGTACCATTTTGCTTTGCTTGGAAGTTGTCCTTTCAACCCAATCTTCCAAAGGTAATGTTGCCCCTATCTTGTAGTTCTAGACTTCTTTTGCAAAACTGTGTCCTCTTCCAACTCTACCTAAAATTCCGGTTCTAGGTCCTTTATGGAAAGTAGGACATGCTCCTCCTCCTAATCAAACATGGAAGGCTCATAGAGTTTGAGATTCTCCACATTCACTACTGATTAAATGCACATGTATGGGGGTAGACTGAGTTTGTAGGAGTTATCTTTCACCTTTTCCAATACCTTAAAAATACCATACCATAGAGCCTCAATATTCTTACATGACCAAGACCCTGTAGTCTTTCCTTATTCAACTGTAACCATACTCTATATCCCACTCTAAATGTTCTCTCTGTTCTTTGTTGGCCATGTCTAGACTTGTACTTTTCCTGTGAATTTTTTAGCATCTCCTATACTTGCAAATGGATCTTCTTGATCTTCTCAACAATTTTTTTTTCTTTTAATGCATCTTCTATGAGGTCCTCCCTCACTCCTCCTTGATGTCCATAGGCAACATCTAAGGGTAAAGGTGGAAAATAACCAAAGAAAGTTTCAAAAGGTGACTTACCAGTAGAAGTGTGGTCTTCTCTATTATAAAAGTGTTGTATATAGATCATATTTTCATCCCACGTCTTTGGATGCTTCTTATTGTAACCCCTCAAAAGATGCACCAAATTCATGTTGACTACTTATGTTTTCCCATCTGTCCATGGATGGAATGTTGTAGACCTCTTGATCTTAGTGTCCATATTCTCTCAAAATGTAGTCCAGAAGAATTGAGAAATTTGGTGTCCCTGTCTGAGATGATGCTCCTTGGTATCCCGAAGTTCACCCAAACATGTTCAAAGAACAAGTTTGTTGCTTCCTATCCATTGATGGTATTTTTACAAGGAATGAGAATGCACATTTTGTTGAACCTGTCAACTACTACAAATAAATAGTCATATCTCCTTTGTGTGGTTAGTAAGCCACCCACAAAATCCATGAGAATGCTTTACCAATAAGGGATGGTACATACCTTGCTTCATGTTACTGGGCTTGTTAGTACAACAAAGTATACATCCTCTAATATATCGTGCTACATCTTCTTGCATTCTGGGCTAGTACACATACTTTTGTAATTCAACAACTGTATTCCCAACATCAAAATGTCCTGCAAACTCGGAGGTGTGAGCCTCTCTAATAAGATACAATCATTCACCTTTAGGAATACAAAGCTTGTCGATATTGTACAGTAGACCATTCTAGAAATTATATTCAGCCTTGATGTCATCTTCTTCTATATGAATTTACCCTTGTAGCTACTAAAACACCTCTTTGAAGTCCTCATATTTTATGTATGCATCATCAATAAAATTCTCCATGTGTATCAGAGTTACCAAATCTATAATATTGGATGTGGGTGGTCGTGAAAGCATATATGCCAACTTGTTTTTTCTACTGTTATTATACTTTATGACCAAATCAAATTTTTGTAAGAACCCCATCCATTTGTAATGCCTGGTTTGTTGTAACTAACTTTGGGCCTACAAATAGTGGAGCAGTTGGTGATCTATGTGGATGATGGTCTCCTTTCCCATCAAATAGTGCTTCCACTTTTTGATAGCTTGTACCAATGCATAGAGATCCTTATCATAGGTAGGATAGTTGAGGGTCGCCCCATGAAATACTTATGAATGATAGAAGACATGCCTTCCTCCTTGCATTAAGAATGCTTCCATGACATACCCACTTGTATCTATCTCCACTTCGATGGGATTTTGCAAGTTTGGTAGTGCTAGAATTGGTGCATGAATGATCTTTATTTTCATCTCATCAAATGCCTTCTATTAATTCTCCCCCAATGGAAACTCTTACTGCTCGTTGTTATTGTGTGGAGTGGTTGTTGGGTATGTGTTATATTCTTTGCACAACTAGCCTTAGTGTTTGCTACGTTGTGTTGGGTGCACAAGGGGGTTTGAAGGGGGGGCGGGGCTAGGCCCCCCCTTTCAGGGGTTGCAGGGGGGTGATACCCCCCCTGCGTGGGGGTTCAGGGGAAGCGCCCCATAGAATTTTTTTTCCTCGAGAAATGTGTCACACTTTTGCCTCGTTTTTTTATGTCTCCTCGATTTTCATGTCCATTATTGGGAGGCTTTTTGGCACATGGTTTTTGCCGATGGTTTTCTATTTCCAATTAAGGAATTAGGATTGTTGACTAATCCAGGTCATTGGGTTAGGGTTTTGGATGTCATCGGCTCCTATATGTATATTGTATTGTAAACAATGTATCTCTATGAAGGAATATAGAATATGATGGTTTTCCCGGTTTGGGTTTCCAGGGGAAAAATCTCTGTGTAATGTGTATATATTCCATTGTATCTTTTCTGTTATTTTATTGAAAATCTGTTTGCAGTAAAATATTGTACAAGGTTAAAATCTACATTTAGTACCAGATATTTGTTGGCTTCAGGGGGACACATTTGTGGTCAAGGGTTTGGATCGTGACTGTGATAAGCCTTGTTACAGTGGGATATATGTGGTATTGATTTTTCAGGTGAAAATAAATGGCGAGAAGTTCAAAAATGGAGATCAAAAAGTTTAATGGGAAAAGTTTTTAGCTATGGAAGCTCAAGATGGAATATTTGTTGGTGGACAGAGATCAGTGGATTGTGGTGGATCTAGGTACTGCACCTACAGGAACTTCAACAGATGAATGGAAAAAGTTGGATCAGAAGGAGAAGAGAACAATTCGACTGTGTCTCTCATATTCGGTATTACTAAATGTGTCAAAGGAAGCTACAACCAAAGATTTATGGGATAAGTTGGGGAATTTGTATTAGTCTAAGTCCCTAGTAAATAAAATATTCCTAAGAAAGAAGTTGTATAACCTAAGGATGAGAGATGGAGACTCGATAGCAGAGCATTTGAACGCCTTCAATACTATGGTAAGTTAGTTAGTATCTGTTGAGATTAAAATTTCAGATGAAGACAAGTGTATCAATTTACTATGCACTTTACCAAACTCATGGGATAGTATGGTTGTGGCCATAGGTAGTAATCCAACTACATTGAATTTTGATGAAGTGGTCTCATCCTTGTTGTCAGAGGAGATGAGACAGAAGAACATGGAAGGATAGAGCACATATGCATTATTTGCAAGAGGACACTCCCAGGAAAGAAATAGATCTAAGTCTAAGGGAAGATATAAGTCTCCCGAAAATTGTTAAGAACCAAATATCAATATAGCATAGAAAAACCTCAGAAAAAGTACTCAATGCCTTGAAAAAGAGATAATTTCAGATAATAAGCCTCTTCAAGGGGGAAACCTCCTTTTACCCCACTTAAATGTTCAAGTACCAGATG
>ML805860.1:484164-513777 GCA_009831015.1 Picea engelmannii
TAGCCATATTTTTACTTTCAACATTTCTTGCCACCTTAAATGCATTCTCCAATGATTTGGGTTCCCAAAGGTGAACCTCATGTTGAATGTTATCCTTTAAAGTTCCTATGAATACATCAATCAAGTACTCATATGGAATATCGGTTACCTTTATATTCAATCTTTGGAAGTTCTCAATGTGCTTGGTAACTGAACCCTTTTGCTTGAGATTTATCAATTGGCTAAAGAAGGTACTACTCCTTATATCCTCATAGTGTGCTATCATTTCTTCCATGAAAATTGTCCAAGTGACGAGTGATTTGCGAGAACAAATCCATCGATAACATACAAATTGATTAGGTTCTAAATATAAAGAAACAATTCGTACCTTTTGTGTATGTGACACATTATGTAGATCAAAGAATTGCTCCATATGAAGTATCCATGTGATTGGGTCCTTGCCATCAAACTTCCTCATATCGATCTTAGGAACATGGTTGGTCTTCAACCCAAAGTTGGAGTTTCTCCATTCTTGATTCACCTTCCTTGTGTCCTCATCATGAATTTCATGGGATGCATTTTCACGTTCAGGTGTCTTCTTTGTTTTGAAATTTTTCAATACTTCCATGATCTCCTCTTTTAAACCATCCATCTTTGCCTCCAACTTAGCTTCCATCTCTTGTAGTTCATCTTTTGTTACTATCTTATTTTGTAAATCATTTATGTCCCTACACATTTATTCACCTTCATCAAGAGTCCAAGTAGGATTGTCTGGAGGCTTATTTGGTGTAGAAGTTCCCTTTTTGGGTGGCATGTTGGCCAAGTATCACTTTTGAACCTTGATTTTGAGGTGGTTCTGCTAGAAAATATTTCTTCTATTGTATCTCCCAAGTTTCGGCCCTTATAGGTATGAAACTTTATTTTATGTAGTTCTCTGATATTTCTTCTCTTCAATGCCACAGGTCTAATCAAAATTGGATGTGCCAAGTGGAATTTATGGTAACTTCCCCACACCTTGCCGATTTGTTTCCTTTCCAAGAGATCTCACTTGTATAGCGTGCCCCACACAAAATAATTGATATAAAATTATGAAACTCATACCAGAAATACTACAGACTATCCACGATCCAATGAAACTAGTCCCACTCAATTTGGATACTCTAGGAAGAAGTTATGATTGTTTTACTTGGAACACCTTCTTGAGACTAGTCAATAGGACTAGTCAGATACCCTATCTTACACAGAGTGTATATACAAATTTAAGATGACCCAGAAGCTGAAATTTTTATCACAGATACCTTACTAATTTTTGTGAATAGCCTCTGGAGTTCAAGGTCTGAGACATTACAGAAAAAAATTTATAGCAAAAATTCCGCAATGACTCAGTTCAGGATGATTCCAGAACCCTATCTTGTACAGGATGTATCTTCGAAAGTAGAAGGCCTCAGGAGATGAAATTTGAACCCAAAGTACCGTGATCCATCTACTAAATATCCTCTAGGTCGTTCCTTCTGAAACATTGTAGAAAAAAATTTATATAAAAAATTCCAAGGTGTCTCAGATGTAGCAGCGAAACCCCGATACCTTGAGCTCTGATACCATATGTTAAGAACCAAATATCAATATAGCATAGAAAAACCTTAGAAAAAGTACTCAACGCCTTGAAAAAGAGATAATTTTAGATAATAAGCCTCTTCAAGGGGGAAACCTCCTTTTACCCCACTTAAATGTTCAAGTACCAGATGATTCAAAATGAAAATGTCTCCTTGGTATATATAGGAGACTAGGAGGTATAATTACAACTAATGGCCTAAAGCCGACATAAATAAAATAACATTACTAATCTAAAATGCCACAATTAAGGGGTAATGAGCCAATATTAGGGCTTAACAAAATTTTTTTAAAGACATGCTAGAGATGTGGAAAAGAAGGGCACTATAAGAAGCAATGTAGATCCAAAGTTGATAAAAAGAAGGGATTTGAAGAATCGCCTTCGACAGAAGAAAATAACTCCAAGGAAGAAGGAGGGGATATGTAATTAGCTTCTTCAATAACACATGCAGATCATAAGGCATGGTTGGTTGACTCAGGTGCATCCTTTCATATGAATCCCCACAGGGAGTGGTTTTGTGAATATGAAAGGTATGATGGAGGTAATGTTTTTCTGGGTGACGACTCGACAACCAGAATCATAGGTCGAGGAAAATTCAAGTTGAAGCTCATAGATGGAAGGATTAGAACACTACCTGGTGTTCTGCACATCCCAGGATTGGCAAGAAATTTGTTTTTTGTAAGAAAAATGGATGATGCAGGCGTAAAAACAATATTTGAAAAGGAAATCTGCAAGATGGTTCGAGGAGCAATGGTGTTGATGAAGGGAGTTCAGTTTGGAACTCTGTATAATATATAAGGAAGCACTATTAGTGATGGGTCTAATAGTTCCATTGTTCCTGATATTGGATTTGAAGAAGAAATAACTCCTACAATCTCTAGAGAAAAGATTATGATGTGGCATCAAAGACTGGGGCATATCAGATAGAAGGGTCTTTGACTACTACACGGTAAAGGCATGGTTGAAGGTATGTCTAAATATTTTCTGGATTTTGATTTCTATGAACATTGTGTATATGGGAAGAAGAATCAGGTAAGATTCCCCTATGGTGCAATGAGGGTAGAAGGAATTTTACAGCTAGTTCACAGAGGTGTGTTTGGATCTGTGTCGATTCCATCATTAGGAAAATATATTTACTATGTATCATTTATAGATGACTTCTCTAGGAATACTTGGATTTATTTCCTCAGGAAGAAATATGAATTCTTTGACACATTTAAAGATTTTAAGTCTCTTGTTGAGAATCAAACATAGAAAAAAATTAAGGTGTTAAGGACATATAATGGCGAAGAGTTTTGCGGGAATGAATTTTGAGAATTATGTAAGAATTGAAGTATAGAAAGGAATAATACTACTCCATATGAAACTCAACAGAATGGAATTGCAGAAAGGATGAACATGACGTTAATGTAAAAATAAAGTTGCATGCTCAGTGGTGTCGGGTTAGGGAAAGAATTATGGGTAGAGGCAGTGGGTACTACATGTTACCTAGTCAACAAATCACCCTCATTAGTGTTGGATGACAAGACTCCACAAGAGGTATGGTCTGGTAAGAAACCTTCTCTCACACATCTCAAGGTATTTGGATGTGAGGCCTATGTTCATGTTCCAAAGGAAAACAAGAGTAAGTTAGATAAGAAGGATGAAAAGTGTATCTTTATTGGGTATAAATATGGTCTCAAAGGTTATAATATTTGGAACCCAGAAAATAAAAAGGTTGTGTATAGTCGATATGTGGTATTTATAGAAATGAAGGATGTTGTTAAATAGGAAGTCATACCAAGTAAGAAAGAACCAGAGAAAATAGATTTTGATTTAAAGGATGATGAATCAGACTCTACAAAATAAAGTGAATCAGAAGAAGAAGATCATCATACTCCATTATTGAGGATATCAGTTCGAGAAACAAGGCTACCCAAAAGGTATACTCCATCTGATTTCCTTTCAATTTTTTCTTTGTCTATTACTAATGATGATCCTAGAACTGTTAGGGAGGTAGTGGATTCAAAGGATGGAAAGCTCTGGGAAAAGGCCAAGGATGAAGAAATGGCAGCCTTGGATAAGAATGAGGCTTGGGAACTAGTAGAGTTGTCCAATGGAAGAAATCCCATTGGCAGCAAATGGGTATTTAAAAAGAAGATGAACTTAGAAGGTAAAGTGGAGAAATACATAGCTCGGTTAGTAGCAAAGGGTTATTCCTAGGTTGAGGGAATTGATTTTGGTGAGATTTTTTCTCCTGTTGCCAAGTTAACTTCCATACGATTTTTGTTATTTATTGTTGTTTCATTTGAATTTGAATTAGAAAATATGGATGTGAAGACAACATTCCTACATGGGGATCTGGAAGAAGAAATCTATATGAAGAAGCTAGAAGGATTTGTTGTGAAGGGAAAGAAGGAGTTGGTATGCAAAATGAAAAAGTCCCTGTATGGTTTAAAACAATCACCAAGGATGTGGTATCAAAAATTTGATACTTATATGTTGGGACTTGGCTTCACAAGAAGAAAAGAGGATCACTGTGTGTATTTTAAATTAATTGGTGATCATTTGATTTATTTGGTCTTGAATGTGGATGACATGTTGTTGATAGGAAACAACAATGAGATTATCCAGGATGTGAAAACTCAGTTGTCCTCTAAATTTGACATGAAGGATCTCGGTGCTTCAAATTTCATTTTGGGAATGGAAAGTAAAAGAGATCAGAAAAAGAGGAAACTCTGATTAAATCAGAGAAAATATGTTGAGACAATATTGTATAGGTTTAATATGCAGGAATGTAAACCGGTCAAGGTCCCTATTCCTGTTGGTGTAAAGTTATCCATGGATCAGTGTCCCAAGACAAATGAAGAGGAGGGAGGACATGTGTTGTGTTCGATATGCGAGTGCAGTTGGCATTTTGATGTATGCAATGGTATGTACTATACTGGAAATTGCACATGCAGTGGGATTTTTGAGCAGGTATATTGGAAAACAATAAAAAGGGTTTTCAGGTATTTGCATGGCATTGCTTACTATGGATTGTGCTACCAAGGAAGACCAAGAATGGAAAGAGTGTTAGACATACATGGATTTGTGTATGAAGATTGGGCTGGAGGTATAGATTATAGGAGATCTACAAGCGGGTATGTGTTTAACCTATTTGGAGGAGCAATCAATTGGATGAGAAAAAGACAGGCTATAGTGGCACTTTCAACTACAAATTATGAATAGATGGAAACCACTCATGCAAGTAAGGAAACATTATGGTTACAAAGATTGTGTTTGGGTATTGGGTTGGTACAAAAAGATGTAAGGATAGATTTTGACAGTGAGAGTGCAATTTTTATGATGAAGAACCCGACTTAAAGACAAAGCATATTGATATTCAATATCACTTTGTGAGAGACATGGTTTAAGAAAATAAGGTGTTTTTTATGAAGGTGGACACTTTGACGAATGTTGCAGATTCATTAACACAATCTGTGAGAATTGAGAAGTTCTCTTGGTGTAGACTATCCATGGGCATTGTTGCCCTGGATTTTTGACTATGTAACCTTGTAACCCCCTGTATGCAAAGAAAACAAGTGGGAGAATGTTTTGTATGTGTTATATTCTTTGCATGACTATCCTTCGTGTCTTCTACATTGGGCATGGGGGTTTGAGGGGAAATATCCCCCTTGCATAGGGCTTTTGGGACAACGCCCCAAATACATTTTTTTTGCCTTGGGAAATGTGTCACATTTTGCCTCATTTTTTGTGTTGCCTCGTTTTTCGTGTCCATTTTTGGGTGGTTTTTAGGAACATGGTTTTTGTCGATGGTTTTCTATTTCTGGTTAAGGAATTAGGGTTCTTGATTAATCCAGGTCATTGGGTTAGGGTTTTGGATGTCGCTAGATCCTATATGTATATTGTATTGTAAAAAATGCATCACTATGAATGAATATAGAATATGTTGGTTTTCCTGGTTTGGGTTTCCAGGGTAAAAATCTCTGTGTAATGTGTGTATTTTCCATTATATCTTTTATGTTCTTTTATTGAAAATCTATTTGCAGTAAAATATTATACAAGGTTAAAATCTATAGTGGTGCAACTACTACTGAAAATGAATCTATGAACTTTTGCAAGTATTGTGCTACCCCAACAAAGTTCCTAACTTCTATGCATTTTTTAGGAAATGGCCATTTCATGATGGCTTCCATCTTATAAGGATCCATATTTAGCTCTCCTCCATCGATCACATACCCTAGGTACACCAAATATTGTTGAGAAGACTCACATTTCTTGATATTAGCTAGCAGTTGGTGCTTCTTCAAGGTCTCTAACACCTGCATAAGATGTGAGATGTTCTCCTCCCATGTAGCACTCTAAACCAATATATCATCCAAATATACAATAAAAAATGAATCTAGATAAGGGTGTAAAACATCATTCATTATTCTCATAAATGTTGTTTTTGTGTTGCATAAACCAAATGGCATATCCAACCACTCATACAAACATAATTTCCTTGTCTTGAAGGAAGTATTCCAAGTATATTCTTCATTGACTTGTACCTGGTGATATCATGATTTCAAATCCATCTTAGTGAAGTACTTGGCATTCTACAACTGGTCCAACAAATCATTGATCCTAGGTAGAGGGTACTAATTATTTAGTGTAAACTTGTTCAATTCCATGTAATTGATACACATTCTCCAAGTCCCATCCTTCTTGGGAAAAATTATGATGGGTGACCCACAAGGTGAGGTACTTGGTCAAATCACACCCTTCTCCAAAAACAGTTGCAACTATTTATTTACTTTGTTTTCTTCTAGAATGGATTGTCTATACAACCTAGTATTCAACAATGGAGAGTCTGGAAATATATGTATTTCATGCTCCACATCCCTCTTGGGTGGTATCCATTTAGGCTCATGGAACACTCATCTAGATGCTTGTAGCAACTCCTCCAACTGATATTTTTATTCTTTAGTACGCCCCTCTAGGTGTTAGCATCGGAAGTCACTCCTGGATTGCTTGCAAGAGCAGAGCCCGACACCCATCAGTGTAATGTCACGATTTGTTAATAAGGGATGATCAAATGGAGATAAAGACTCGAGGAGATATCACTCTAACTCAGGGACTGGGTCTAGCATGTATGGGACAAAGGAGGTATTGATCTAACTTCAGCCAGGGGGTTGATTAAAAGATGAGCAGGTGGAAGACTTAACAAGAAAGGTGAACAAACAACTTTAGGCAACAGGCTTCCAGCGGTTTGTAGAGGAAAGACTCTGAATGCAAGATCCTCTTGGTTCAGGGTCTCAAGAAACTGACAGGGGACTTGACTGGATCCGCCAATTCCAAGTCGCTCAGCGCTGGGAAAATCACAAGAACTGATTAGAAACGACGTAACTGTTACAGTGATCCAACCTACATCATCCTATAACAGCTACAACTTGACTGGATCCTCCAATTCCGAACTGTTCTAACACAGTATAACAACGATGTAAAAAAAGCTAGCATTCATAAGGCAAGAAGTCTCAAAAGTCCATACATAACCAGATTAACAGTGCTTCGTTAAAACTTTACAACCGGGAGCTCTGCTCAACCATCGATAGATACAAAAAATGGCGAAAACACCTTCATATACTCAAAACAACAATAGCAACAAAATCGAGACGTTGCATTAAAATCTTTGCATCTGCATGGCTTCTGACAATCAACACCTGCAATGTCTGAATGATCGTGCAACTTATGGTAGACGCAATTGAACTTCTGACAGTTCCATAGGCGAATCGACGTGCCTTTAATTCATTGCCGGAATTTCCCATTATGGCGGGGGCGATGTCTAACCACCACCAACTACCTGAATAACTGCTTCATTGGGATTGAGGATGGTCCGGCCAACTCGGCACCTTTGGGACGTGGACGACCCCTCGCGTTGCCACCTGGATTAACTGAATTGCCTGATGAATAGGTGTGAAGGCCAGCAAAAAGGATAGGGCGCATAATGGGAGTGGTGGCACTAAGACTATGAGGGTAAGGCGAGAGATGATGAGGTGTGGACGGGGAAGACACACAGAGGAAGATAGTAGACGGACAGGATAGGAGATGGGGGATAATGGGCACCTTATTTATAGGGGCTGACGTGGAGGGGAATGGGACATGCGGCGGATAATGAGTGGTCGTTGAGGTGCGAGATGGACCATATGGATGGAAAGATGAGAGGCTAAAGGGAAAGAACCCTACCACATGGCCAGGTGGGGAAAAGGTGGCAAGGAGGGAAATGGCGTAAAAGGCGACACGACAGGGAAGGGGCCCACAGGGTTAAACGAAGAAAGGAAGTGGGAGTCTGGATCGCCTGTGCGTCGCTGATCTGGGCTCTCCAATCATAGCCGTCGGAAAGGGGCACCCCAGATTCCAGACCCCCCCCTCCGCTTAAAGGTAGAAAGGTAGGGGGGTCCGGAATCGCCTCGCGCGCCGTTGATCCAGGCGCTGTGATAGTGCCCGTTGGAGAGATGCGTCCTGGATTCCGGACCCCCCCCCTCTGCATAAAGGTAGAAAGGCGGGGGGGGGCTCTAGAATTGCCCGTATGCCGTTCATCTGGGTGTGTGGACGCCTGCCGTCCAGATCCGCTTATTGTTTACTATAGGCGCGCTTGTGTCCCAAACTTAGGACAAGTCTATTATTAACCCATTCTTTGCATTCTAATCCCCCCTACAAGAAATATCACTAACATTTGGCTCCATGGGGGATAGAGTCGTCCCTGTGATGCTCTAAGGACTCTTTTGCAGATTCAATGCCTTGCTGCTGGGCTATGGAGTCATTTATTAATCTGAAAACAAAAACAATATTTACAAAAACAAAGAGCCGACTGCGGCTCACAAAAAATTATTTTTTCAAGAAATGCCCATTCACTGGGCCACTAAAAGCTTCTTTGCCTTCTATATCCTGCAACCTGTAAGTGTTGTTTGAAAATACTTCAAGGATCTTGAAAGGCCCCAACCAGAGGGCATCAAACTTATTGTTCTTTCCCTTGTCGTGCCTGGGTGCATCCCATTTGAGCACCACATCACCCAGCTCGAATTCTTTCTTTTTGCTCTTCCTATCAAAAGCTTGTTTGATCTTCTGTTGATGATTATAGACCCTGTCCATGACCTGCTCTCTGGTCTACTGCACTTCCACCATCTGATGAATCCTTCTGACCATATTGTCAGGCTCTCCTTCAAGGTCCTGGAGGAATTTCGCCACAGACAAGGTGAGATGAGTAGGGAAAACGACCTCTGTTCCGTAGACAAGTTGGAAAGGTGATATGCCTAGGGACTTCTTTGTTGTCACTCGGTCAGCCCATAGAGAAAATTTGAGCTTTGAATCCTAGGCCCTTTTATTATCTTCCAATAATTTCTTAATGAGCTTGATCAAGCTTTATTGGAAGATTCTGCCAGTCCATTCCCCTGAGGATAATATGGAGTAGAGTGAATCACGGAAATCTCAAACTGTTCACAGAACTTGACCAGAGGCTCAGACCTGAAGGGGGGGGGCATTGTCAGTGATAATTCTGCTAGGGAAGCCAAATCTGGCTATGATATCCTCCAGGAAGATGATAATTACTTTGTGGGAAGTGCTCCTGGTGGGGACAACCTCTATCCATTTGGTGAAATAATCTATTACAGTGAGGATCCATCTGTGTTGGCCACTTGAGGGAGGATGAATCTCTCCAATGAAGTCCAATCCCCACTGTTGAAAGGGTGCTGAAACTACTACAGGATTCAATGGCAGAGATTTGAGTTGTTGCTTTCTTGAGAATTTCTAGCATTTGATGCAAGCTCTGATTTCTCTGCAGACATCAGGGAACAAAGTGGGCCAGTAATACCCTACCCGGAGGATCTTGTGAGCTGTGGTCTTCCAAAAATGATGACCTCCGCAAAGACCGCCGTGAAAATCAAACATTACCTTCTGGGCTTCTTGCAGGTCCAGGCATCTTAAAAATACCCCTAGAGGGTCTTTCCAATACAGTACTTGGTCAATGAGGCAATACCTGATAGCCTTGAGCTTTAGAGCTCTTGACTTGCCTTTTTCCATTCCATCAGGGGGCCTCAATTCTTTTAGGAAAAACAAGATATCCTTGTACCAGGGGCATGCTGCTAGCGATAAAGCACCTTGGGAACTCTTGTTGGGTGACTCGGCTTGCTCATTGGCGAGGTTAATCCCCAAAGCTTTGCAATTGGACTCAGCCAACAATCTGGCTAAACCCTGACCCTTTATCAATTTGGTGGGCTTAATCTCCAGATCAAACTCTAGAATCCTGGCAATCCATTTACCTCTCCTTCCATCTATGTCGGGCTACATAAGAATGTCCTTCACAAAGGTTGAAGGAACATATGCAGTGACCCTTGAGTGCAAGACATAAACTCGGAAAGCTTTGAGAGCTTTCACCAAGGCATAAGCCTGCTTTCCCATGATCTCGTACCGGAGTTCTGCATCTCTCAATGCTTTACTAAAGAAGGCAATAGGTTGCTCTCACCCTTGATTGTTTTTCTGCAACAAGACTGTTGCTACTGTATCACAAGAAGCAAAAGAAAAAATCAGGAAATCTTTAGAATAATCAGGACTGATTAGCATAGGTGCCTCAGTCAACGCTCTCTTTATTTGGGCGAAATATTCCCTGGGTTCAGTAGTCCATTTCACTTCATTTCCCTTCCTGAGCATGGTTGTGATGTGTTTCACCAACTCAACAAAATTGGAGACAAATCTCCTCAGAAAATTTATCTTTCCCAAAAAGGCCTGAACTTCCTTCTTAGATCTGGGAAGTGACAGGGTCTGAAGTGCTTCTACCCTGCTAGGGTCAATCCTTACTCCCTTTGCTGACACTATATGGCCTAATAGCTTCCCTTCTTTCATAGGAAACAAATATTTTTTGGGGTTTAAAGATAGGCCAAACCTTTGACATTTCAGGAAAACTTTCTTCAAGTGGAAGTAGTGCTCCTTGTCTGTCCTGGAGAAGACCGTGATGTCATCCAGATAAATTACCACAAACTGGTCCTTTTCCCCAATGAAGGCTATGTCCATGGCTCACTGAAATGTTGCCCCTGCATTCATCAATCCAAAAGGCATTTTGGAATACATGAATGTTCCCCAAGGAGTGGTGAAAGCCATTTTTTCCCTGTCCTCAGGCATGACTGATATCTGATTGTAACCAAAAAAACCATCAATCATGGATATTCTAGACGTGCCAGTGACCTTTTGCAATATGTGTTCCATGTTGGGCAGGGGATAATTGTCTTTCCTTGAGCTTCTGTTCAGGTTCCTGAAATCAACACAGAGTCTGATTTCTCCACTCTTTTTTCTTACCGGAACCAAATTGGCCACCTAATCGGAATATCTCAAGGGGACAATGATTTGGGCATCCAACAACTTCTTCACCTCTTTCTCCATGACAGGTAGCAACATGGGATTTATCTATCTCATCTTCTACTTGAATGGCTTAGCCTCTCCTTTCAGTGGGATCTTGTGCTCAGTGAAAGATGTGTCATACGTCTTGAGGTCTTCGTAGGTCCATGCAAACACATCAACAAACTCTCTCAGCAACTCGGTATATTCAACCCTCTGCTCCTTGGTCAAATTATTTGAAATCTTGACAAACTTAGGCTCCTCTGGTGTGCCAATGTTGCACTCAGCTATGTCAGCATCATCACCTGAAATTCTTCCCTTTACTGCCACATCATTCCCATCGAACAATCTCTCTAGTGGGGCCAGTCCCCTCAGAATGTGATTGCTAGGCAATTGAATAATGTCATGCTTATAATGTCATGCTTTGCTATTTTACTCAGCAGCTTACTCCCATCCAACCTTTCCTCGGAGATAGAATCTTGATCGATATGCAGCTCTAAAAACTCTTTGATAGTCTCCAAGAATTTCTTGATCTCAAGATCATCCTCAAACACCTTCCAATGCTTGACATTGTCAGGTATGGAGGGCCTGTATTTTACTTCTACATCATACCTAAGCTTGGGCGGCAAGGGTACTTTGAAATTGCTTGTTGATGTAGCCAAGGAGTCTGCCACTGTGTTTTCCTCTCTTGGGATGAAAGAAATGTTAAACACAGAGAAGAAACTGTCAATTAGGTCACATACCTCATTTCTATAACTCCTGAGTCGAGGATGCTTGGCCTGATAGGCGCTTCTGATCTGCTGGACTACCAATTCTGCATCTCCGAACATTGCTACCTATTGAATTCCCATTTCCCTCACGGATCCTAATCCTAGGATAAGAGCTTCATACTCTGCCACATTGTTGGTAGCTTCGAATTCTAGATTATATGACAGGGATATGGTCTCCTAAGCAGGTGACACAAAAACCACCCCAGCTCCAGCGCCTTCTCGGGAATAGGCTCCATCAAAGAACATTTTCCAGATGGGGGTGATGGAGGGAGGAAATTTAGGGGAGATGGTGGGATGCTTTCTGAGTTTGAGAGGAGGCTCGGGGGTATGCGTGAGCTGTAGTAAGCTGGAGCCTAAATCAGTGTCCAAGGCAAAGATGGGATGATTGGTAGGGTTGGCTTCATCACTGATTATGTAGGCCAGTTGGGCTTCCCTGTACAGTCTTCTATGCTCTCCTCCAAACACTGGGATAGTAGCATATGTGAGGTCCATTTGCAAGGTTCCCCCCAGTCTTTTAATCCAAGATCTTGAAAACAACATACCGAACTTAGGAGGGACATCGGCCACTACAATATCCATGACCACACTTTTCATGGGTAGTTGAAACAAGGTCACAACCAGATCTTTAATGACTCCAAGACACTGAAATCTCCTGGAGTCAAAAGAATAGAGGTCATGATAGGCTCGGGTGACTTCCAGTCCTAACTCTTCCATGAAATTCTTGGGCATGAGGTTGTGAGAGGCCCCTGAATCCATAAGGCAATTATGCAGCACTTTATCATGTATGTTCAGGGAGGTGTAGAAGGGAGGGGATGAATCATCTCTGTCTTCTACCATGGGGCCTAGGACAACTGCTGGCCTTTCATCTTGGAGGTTTATGGAGTCTATGGGAGGGCATGAGGCTTTATATTTCAAAATCTCAGAGAAGCATTTTTTTAACTCTTCATTTTTTATTAGCTCGGTGAGGGGCACAGGGATTCTGATCTTTTGAATCTCATGATCAAAATTAAAAGAAGATGTAATCTTTGGAATTTCTCTTATTTCAGGAACATGATTGTGGACAATGGGAGAGAGGGGTTGAGCCTTCTTACCTCTGTGAGCATCTGCTACTTCATTAGCATATTTCTCTGTCCTAGTGGACTGCTCAGGAATATCAGGTGTTGTTGTCTTTTTGTCGGACCTCAGGTTGTACCTGCCTTGGCCGACGCTAACCCTATCTCCCTTGCTCAATTCATTTAGCTGAATATCCATGAGAGACTCTTCGTAAGTTGTTTGAGTGAGATGAGAAAAAGGAGGAGTGTCTTCTAAGCAGTGGATTTCAGAATCAAGCTCATTTGTTTCTCTTTCTTCCTCATCGGCCACCAAATTGTTTTGAAAAGGGGCCTGAATTCTCTGGTATTCTCTGTCTCTTCCCCTCTCTCTATGCATAGTCGGAGGAGAAATATTATTTTTCCTTCTGAAACCCCCTTTGTTTTCGGTTCTCTGAGGGCCCTTATACAGTTTCCTCCTTTCCACCTTCAGTCTTTCCATCTCTTCAGACAGAAACTTCATCATCTTGGTCAGTTCATCCACTTGAGTGTGAGGCAACGATGGGCCAGAAGTTGAGGCTTCATACTTTCCCTTTCTTCTGTTTGCGTCGGCCTTGTTCCTTAGTCTGTCAGCTGCTAATATGTTGGATTCCACTTCTATGGACGCATCTTGCATTTGAGCTAAGGAGGTGGCTCTTCTTTCTCTCAATAAAAGACAGAAATAAGGGTTGAATGCACCAGCATAGGAAATTTGGGCAGAGGCTTCTAAGGGCTTTATCTCTGCAGGAATTTTATTATACATTTTATTGAATCTTTTGGAGAAGTCAGAGACAAACTCTCCTTCCATTTTCTTCAGAGACCCAAACTCTGTCATGTAATACATGAAATCCTTCCTATCTCCCCATTGCCTCAGGAAAACACTATCCAGGGCTTCAATTCCAGCAATCGATCCAGGGGCTAATCCTCTAAACCATTTCCTCACCTCGCCATCCAGGCTCTGGACAAAGAATCTCATCCAGACATCTTCATTTTCAATGTTTAGGTTGTCTGCATAACTTTATAAATCAGCCAAGTTCTCTTCTGCAGTTATGTCCCCTTCCCTAGTAAACTTGGGCATGTATTTCAAATAGTCTCCAGCAGGGAGAGGGTTCATAGGATGGGGTATGATTAAGGGAGCATACCTAGCAGCGACTATGGCGTCCATTCTATTCAGAGGGGGATTAGCACCAGCCATGGGAATATTGGGTGGAGGAGAACTTGGAGGGGAAGGAGTTCGCGAAGGGGCTACTGGGAATGAGTCTCGAAGTGGAGTGGGAAACAAAAGAGGATTCAAGGAGGAAGCTAACGAACTCAAATCAGCAGGTGCTCCTCCTTGTGCAGGAGTGGGGAAATCTTCTGTAGTCCTGGGTCTACGCCAAGGAACAGCTTCAGAGGAGAGGGGAGTGACAATAATTTCTCCCTCCAATCCCAGACCAGGAGGGGAAAACTCAGCAGGAACACTCCCAAAATTCAAGTAACGAGAAACCTCTGAAGGAGGTCTACTAAGAAACTGAGGAGAAGAAAATGGAGTTCTCATAGAAGGAGGCGGCAGATTACCTGTTTCGACGATGGAAACTTCTTTTGCAGAGGTCTTTCCTCTTCTGAGAACCACCTCTGGGTCAACTTTAGATGTCGCTAGAGGCAACTGTGGATGAGACCGCGTGTGTCTGCCTATGAAAGCCACAATTAATAGAGCAGGTTCTCCCCAGCGGAGTCGTCACAATGGAGTCGCCAAGTGCACAGTAGCAATCTTGATAATTCTAATATCTGATGCACCTTCAGAATCAGTTAATCGTTGTCGTTCAATCCCGGGGAAAATATTCAACTTTGTCCTCGGCAACGGCACCAGAAATGTTAGTGTCGAAAGTCACTCCTGGATTGCTTGCAGGAGCAGAGCCCGACACCCATCAGTGTAATGTCACGATTTGTTTATAAGGGATGATCAAATGGAGATAAAGACTCGAGGAGATATCACTCTAACTCAGGGACTGGGTCTAGCATGTATGGGACAAAGGAGGTCTTGATCTAACTTCAGCCAGGGGGTTGATTAAAAGATGAACAGGTGGAAGACTTAACAATAAAGGTGAACAAACATCTTTAGGCAACAGGATTCCAGCGGTTTGTAGAGGAAAGACTCTGAATGCAAGATCCTCTTGGTTCAGGGTCTCAAGAAACTGACAGGGGACTTGACTGGATCTGCCAATTCCAAGTCACTCAGCGCTGGGAAAATCACAAGAACTGATTAGAAACGACGTAACTGTTACAATGATCCAACCCACATCATCCTATAACAGTTATAGCTCGACTGGATCCTCCAATTCCGAACTATTCTAACACAGTATAACAAAGATGTAAAAGAAGCTAGCATTCATAAGGCAAGAAGTCTCAAAAGTCCATACATAACCAGATTAACAGTGCTTCATTAAAAATTTACAACCGGGAGCTCTACTCAACCATCGATAGATACAAAAAATGGCGAAAACGCCTTCATATACTTAAAACAACAACAACAACAGAATCAAGACGTTGCATTAAAAGATTTGCATCTGCATGGCTTCTGACAGTAAACACCTGCAATCTCTGAATGATTGTGCAACTTATGGAAGACGCAATTGAACTCCTGAAAGTTCCATAGGCGAATCTATGTGCCTTTAATTCATTGCCGGACTTTCCCATTATGGTGGGGGTGATGTCTAACCACCACCAACTACCTGAATAACTGCTTCATTGGGATTGAGGATGGTCTGGCCAACTCAGCACCTTTGGGATGTGGACGACCCCTCGCGCTGCCACCTGGATTAACTGAACTGCCTGATGAATAGGCATGAAGGCCAACACGAAGGATAGGGCGCATAACAGGAGTGGTGGCACTAAGACTATGAGGGTAAGGCGAGAGATGATGAGGTGTGGACGGGGAAGACACACGGAGGAAGACAGTAGACGGACAGGATAGGAGATGGGGGATAATGGGCACCTTATTTATAGGGGGCTGACGTGGAGGGGAACGTGACACGGAGCAGATAATGAGTGGTCGTTGAGGTGCGAGATGGCCCATATGGATGGAAATATGAGAGGCTAAAGGGAAAGAACCCTACCACATGGCCAGGCGGGGAAAAGGTGGCAAGGAGGGAAATGGCGTAAAAGGCAACACGATGGGGAAGGGGCCCACAAGGTTAAACAGAGAAAGGCAGTGAGAGTCTGGATCGCCTGTGCACTGCTGATCTGGGCTCTCCAATCATAGTCGTCGGAAAGGGGCACCCCAGATTCCGGACCCGTCCCCTCCGCTTAAAGGTAGAAAGGCGGGGGGGGTCCGGAATTGCCTCGCGTGCCGTTGATCCGGGCACTGTGATCTTGGCCATTGGAGAGATGCATCCTGGATTCTGGACCCCCCCCCCCTCCGCTTAAAGGTAGAAAGGCGGGGGGGGCTCCGGAATTGCCCATACACCGTTGATCTGGGCACGCGGACGCTGCCGTCCAGATCCGCTTGTTGTTTACTACAGGCATGCTTGCGTCCCGAACTTAGGACAAGTGGGTTATTAAACCATTCTTTGCATTCTAACCCCCCCTACAAGAAATATCACTAACACTAGGGATTCCTATACTCTTATTGAATCATCATCAAATTGATTTTCTCTTTAGAAAAGTAAAACATATTTCTTGCTAGAAATGATCCATTTCTTAGATTGCACTTACCAGTGAAATTTTTTATTTTCCTTTGTGTGTGTTTATGATGAATGATTTGCCATCCTTGATGAGGAGATACTTGTTGGCTCTCTGCATGAAGATAACATCCCTCATATACATGTAGGGGCTTCCAAGCACTACTCCACATACATCCAATGGTACTACGCTCAATTCTACTTCTTCTATAAAATCAACATTCACATCAAACTTAATCTTTCATTTCTTTGTTTTTGTTTACCCAACCCAATGGATAGGGGCTAGGATGATCGTGAAACTCTAATCCAAGCTTGTTGACCAGATCCGCTACTATGAGATTAACCTATGAACCAGAGTCAAACAAAGCATTTATCTTGGTCTTCTTGAATTGAATATTGATGTGGAAGAGCTTGGTCATCTCATTCTCTTCTTGGTGATAAAGGATACTCGTATTGACCTCCTTTTGCACAAATGCACATAAAATATCTTCATCCACATTGGAGATACTTTCAACCTGATTGCTCGAATCTATGGCTAGAAGGTTCTTTTTATTTCCATCTTTCTTGCAATTCTTGGAGTTCAGCTCTAGATGTAGTTTCCAACACTTTTCCTCAATGTGACCATAAATATTGCAATGGTTTCTAGTATCCTTGCATTGATGTGCAGTGGTTGTCATCTTGTTATCCTCACCCCCTTCCACTTCTTCTTCCCCTCATTGGAAGATTACTGGTGCTCTTTCTTCTTAGAACCACTTGGTTTCCCTTTATTTTGGCCTATGTTTTCCATGTATTATGCATGTACACACATCTCATCCAATATCCTTGGCTTTAAGAGAATCACCTGCTTGACTATGTAAACCCCCCATATACTTGAGTAGTACATATGGGTTCTTGGCAGATATACCCAACATGATGGCCATCTTTTTGAAATCAATGGTGTGCTCCTATACATTATTCCCATGCCTCTACTTGAAGTAGTGCCACCGGATCCATTGGTCCTCTACATACCCGATAGGGTAGAATTGGGACTTGATGAGGGTTTTGAAGTCCTCACACCTAGTTACAAGAAAATCAACCTCCAACCTAAGTGTTTCCATACAGACTTCCCACCAATTTAAAGCATGACACTCTAACTTCAATCTAGCAAATTAATTCTTTTTCTCTTCATTTATAAGGTGAAATGCTAAAATAAACTTCTAGTTGTTGCAACCAATGATTCATTTTTAATGCATCGATCTCACCTTGGTATGGATTTATGTCTACTTTCACTTCCATATTGAATAAAGACAATGAAGGATTAACAATACTTGAACTCGACTACTCTTTCTTAGATTCTTTCCTCGATTCCTTTCTTGGTTCTTCTTGATATCCTGATTTCCCCTTCGATTTAATATCTGAGTTAGAACCTCCATCATCTCCAAATGGTTGGATCTTTCTTGCTAGAGCCACCATGAGGAGGTTTATATTGTGGTTGATATCGACGACGTGTGCTTACAAACTCTCAAATCTCTCTTCTGCTATATCTCAAGGGTTTTTATAAACAAACTCATCTACCATGGCTAGGGTTTATGTGACTTCTCTTTAAGTTGATTCTTGGATCCTACAACTTCCCAAAAATACCCAAATGAAAACATGCTCTAATACCAATATGATTTGTAAATTGTCATGGATATTCCACTAGACAGTTCGTCACAACATATATGATAAATAAAACTGAAATCTACACTATGGAGGTTAAATTCCTTATATTCTAGAATCTTTAGTTACAGATTTCCCACTTATGCATGAAATAGATGAAACA
Source organism: Picea engelmannii (assembly GCA_009831015.1). NCBI lineage: Eukaryota > Viridiplantae > Streptophyta > Pinopsida > Pinales > Pinaceae > Picea > Picea engelmannii. The sequence goes on from ML805860.1 coordinate 502,401, forward strand.
CATAAAATAGAGAACATGGAAATACAATCACACACCATCCACAAAATAACAAAAATATTTTCTCTGGGAAACCCTTATGGGAAAAAACCCAGCTAGAAGGTGAGGCCACTCTACTCTCTTTTCTTTGGTATGGAAATAATGCAAATAAAAAGGAGAAGGCACTCTCTATAGAGTTACGTTAGACCTGTAGCCTATTAGGCTGCTATAGAAAATTAACCCCCTCTATTATGATCTCTAATTTCCAACTCCCAGTTGTTTTTCTCTGCAATGGAACAAAATAAAATAACATAGAATGGAACCCCTTCCCCTCCTAGCAGTCCAATATTTAACATAGCCCAATAGCTATCTAGGATTAGGGTTTTGAATTCCTCAACCTTCAACTCTAATATTTTTTTGGACCTTCTAGATTCTTCATGAAATTCCTCATGTGTCTATCCGAATATGCATGAGTAACGAGGGCTCACATGGAATCCTCTCATACCATGTGTTATCTCCTCAAATAAATCAATCGAGTTATTTCATTTTAGGTGATAGGATGTATTTTAAAAAATACATTATTAATTTTTTAAAGCTCATTTTTGAGAGCTTTATGCATGTAATAAAGTTAGAATAAACTTTTTCTTAGTTTTCTGTTGAGCTAGTTCAAATCTCAGGTTTCGGTGGCTTAGGTGAACATTCTGATTGTTCATTAGCCATTGAAAGCCTTAGCTTTCGATAGCTAAAACAAAGGAATTCAGGGCTATTTTAGCCACCGAAATCGCAGGAGTGGGGAAGGAGTCAGCACGTCCTTTCACACGTTTAAACAATCAGGTTTGAAGTTTTATTATTGCATTTAGCCACCGAATAGACAGGAGAACAAACCATTCATGACCAAGAGCTGATCTTTGTATGATATAGCGAATCTTTTTGGATCATTGTTTCATCAAAACATATGCTTACGTACCCTCCATCATTACAGTCATCGACCATGATTGCTCCAAATCACAAACTATTATGTCGCATTCCTTGTAAGCATTGCCATGTTCTAAAGCTCACCTCAATTTTCTCGTCCCTGTCACAGCTGATCTGAATCTCTCTAACTCTGTGTTGTGTAGATTTCCCCCGAAATCCATTTTCTTTTCGATCATAGGTGTACAAAATCATTGTGACAGATGAAGAAAGGAGGATCAACCCTGAGGAAAGAGCTCAATGATATCAGCTACTTGGAATCACACTCGGAGGTATGCCAAATTTTCAAGGATGCATGTTGTTATAATTTTTGTAAAAAATTACAGAGTTCTCACCAGCAGGTGGTAGAAGCCTTTACCTTGAATTTTGATGGAAAGAAAGCATTGATCAGTCGAGATGAATTCAAGATAGATGAAGCCCTCATAGCCGAAGTGAAAGAGCTTCCCAGGACTGGAGAAAATTGGTTTAAAACTACTGTCACTAAGAATGTTGAATTTAGATCTTATTTGAAATGAGAACATAGGGGTTTGATATGGAAGAAAGACATTCATGTGTCTTTCCTTGAAGAAAAATGGTAGCAGTTACTAAAATCCATTATGGTCTACATAACTTGCGAAGGCAGATAAATAGGGTGATGATTTACCATTTCAAACTCATGAATCATTTTACTGGTAGAAACCCACTCAATCTGCCCTATTTTCTCCACACAAGCTTATCCAAAATGGCTCATCAAGTCAAGGCCAAGCCCAATAAATTTGCAGGTAGACTATCCCACCACAGTCTGATTAAAGTTTTGGTTTGTGAGTTGTTGCAAAGAAGAGGCCAAGAGTGGAATTACTTCTTGTTCTGGAATGATTTTCAGACTGATGTACAACCAGAGGGTAAAAAGAGTCCTCATTCCAAGAAGTCTTCTACTCCTAGAAGTGGAAAGAGGAGGAGGAGAGCTATCTCTCCAGTTCTAGTTAATCAACCCTCTCCTTCCTCTAAGCTTAATAAAACTAAGAAGAAATTGAACTTCAACAGTGAAAAAGAAAAGGCCAAAGAATCCCCAGTTAACAAAAGCATTCTTAATCTTCCTTACACAGACTCAGAGGATGAAGAGCACTAGATTGAAATAGGGCACAAGGATTCAGTTACCATAGGGCGTGAAAATTCTATTTTTGTAGACATATACACAACAAGTTATGAAGACCTTCCATCACCTACACCTCAAGAAGAACAAGAACCACAAATTGCAAATGCCTCATCTAGCAAAAGAGTGAAGCAGAGTAAATAAAAGGAAATCAAGAAGCTTAAGAAGAAGTTAGCTGAAAAAGAAGTGATAGAAAGGGTAATTAAAACCAAATATGAAACCCTGTCGAAAAACTTTGCAGAAAGAAACTCATCCCTAGAAAGACTAGCTCATGAAAGAATAAAGGAAAAGAAAAAGAAGGACAAGATTGTAAAAGACTACAACAACTTATGGAGAGTAGCTCAAGGCTTGAAGAAAAAGGTCAGGGCTTTGAAGAAACAAGCTATGTCTTCAAAACACCAAGCTCAAACACATGCTACTCTTGAAACCTTAGTAGAGGTAGTAGTTCGGTGCAATGAACTAGAGGTAGCAAGTAACCCTATAGTCTTTGAGTAATATCTAGAAGCCTTAAAAGATCATCCCTAAGACGTTTTTGAGCTAAGACAAAAGGTATTTTTGAAATTTTGATAATTTAACTAATCTCAAGTTTCGGTGGCTTAGGAGAACATTTCGATTGTTCATTAGCCACCGAAGGCAGAGCTTTCGGTAGCTAATTGGTCAGAATGTTGTCTACTCTAGCTACCGAAAGCACTAATAAGGCAAAAAGTTAATATTTTTGCACAGATCCAAGTTTTCCTTGTCCAAAAGCCTCATAAATGGTTCCAATCGATGGAAAATAATTAATGACATCCTTATCAAGAGTTTGTTTTGGTTTTGTAGATGCTCTACAAGACAAAAAGGTAAAAAAAGGTTAGCTATAAAGTTGTTTGACTGTCAACAGGTGTCATTTTCGACTCCTCTTATATCACATGAAATCCAACAGCCTCGGAAGGCTCACTACACCTGCCAAAGAATCTAAAGAACATAAATATCATTCGAGGATATGAATTGACCTAGTTTATAGGATCTTGCCTATTTTCTTGGGCCAGTTATTGATTTTCTATTTTAGGCAAAATTCGATCCAGTATTCTAGGATCTTGAAACTGTTTGTAAAGGGCTATAAAGCCCAGAACATTTGATGAACAAAGGGTTCGATTTTGAGTTCTATAATCCACTGTTATTGTGATAAAGACACTTTATTTAATATATTATGCCTCCAAGCTTCTTTCATTGTTATTATCAGACTCTCTTTTATCTTCTTCTATGCTTATGAGTTGAAATCATTCCTTTGTCTATGTTTAATGGTCCCATGGTAACTGTCATCTTACCTTTGATTGTTAAGCAAGAATCATAAGCATACTTTGCTAGTTTGTTGACCCATCATATATATTTCCTATGTATGTTCTGGTTAATTGATTGGTTTTCTTATCCATTTGATCTACAAACCTATCTGATAATAGCTCTTGAATGCCTTGTATTGCATGAATATAGCTAGACTGTCTTGAAGATATAATCCAGTGATTTAAGATATTCATCTTGATCCAAACCCACACCCATTATTGAGAAAATAGTTACAAAAAGGTTAAGTTACCAGACATCTCTAAGATACAGCCTAGGAGAGTTTCCTGGAGTGATAAAAAATTGGCGCCATTGTCGGGGAGAGGAGATTGAAGCTTAGCTTCCTTGGGAGACGACAAGATCCAACTTTGATGATAGACAAAGTCTAGACACATTTTTGGTTGTAATCATCTATCTGGCAACTCCATTGGAATGAAGTGTCTCCAATAAGGGCTCATACCAGAGCAAACCAAGAAAGACCACTGGAAACACCAGTTCCATGCCCTGAGAAGATCATCAGAAGTGGAAAAGCATTACAAAAAAAAAAAAATCTAGATCTGCAAGAGCATCTAAACCAGGTATTTCAAGAAACACTTCTTCATTTGTATCTAGAGAACCTCTTGTTGAATCCAATTTTGCTGAAACTTCTAGTTCTCAAAAAATTGTAATTGTGTCAGAAATCTTGAAGGGTGATGAGCCTTCAATTTCTTCTGATGTTATAGATTCTATTTCTGAGCATGTTACTATATCCAACTTAGGATAAGAAGTTGTAGAATCTATCCAAGAAGAGGACTCTTCCTCTTCCTTGAATTCTTCACAAACTAAGCCTATAGAAAGTTTTTTCCATACTCATACCATTCTGACTGTTCTTGAAGATATTTTACAAGATCTTTCCTCTAAGGGTGAAGAAAACATGGCCTTACTGATCGGTCAGTTTTACGGAGCTTATTATTTCCCACCTTATTCAGGAAACACTTTTCAGGGTAGTCATCCTACCAGTGCTTCCACTTCATTGCTTAGTGAAGTAATACCACCATTGTCCATAGTCCCACCTATCCCATCTCAGTCGTCATCTATAGAAACTTATTCCTCTGCATAAACCCCCAAGATTGTCATGGCTTCCCATTTGACAAAAATGGAACAAATCTTAGCCAATAGGTATGCTCCTCTTGTTTTGCCCAATCCCTTATCAGCCATGCCAACAGGAGATTATCAGAAATATATGCCAAATTTTACTAGATTTGGGGATTATACTGCTGAAGAACATATAGAATCTTTCTATGCTTATGATGAGAATATTAACATTTCATAGGAAGATGTTTGGACCAAATTTTTTGTGCAAAGCTTGGATGGTCAAGTCAAGAAGTGGTTCAAGGAACTGCCAGCAAATTCAGTGATAGGCATTGAGCAGTTAGATGAAGTGTTTTTGAAACACTGGGGAGAAAGAAGAGACCTCTCATATTATATTACTGAATTTAGAAATCTAAGAAGAGAAAATGGGGAGTCTGTCTCAGACTTCACCAAAAAATTCAATAAGATGTTTGGCAAGATCCCTGCAGAGATCAATCCAATTGATTCATCAACAAAGATTACTTACTCTTATGCCTTTGATCCATAATTTTGCTTAATCCTTAGAGAAAGAAGGTCTACCACACTCTCTTTAATGCAAGATGATGCTCTTGAGGTTGAATCTATCATTATGGCATCTCAGAAACTTAAAGGAAAATTTGAGAGAAAGAAGTCGTCTACTGATCCTCTTTCTTCTTCAGATACCAAAATGGAAAATATGGCCAAGATGTTGGACAACTTGACCTCAGAGATGTCAAAACTAAAAATTCAGAGTTAGCAACCAGCAATAAGTAAAGAGCCTAATGCCTATGCTCCCAGGAATCCCAATGCATTCCCTTACAGAAGGAACAACCACCAGGTCCAGATCCTTCAGAGAGACAAGAATGCAGCTAAAAACCAAAGGATCAGGGCCCCCTTCCAAAATGTAGTGCTAGAAGAAGAGAAGGAGCTATCGCATGATGAAGTTGAAGAAGAAGATGACATCAATTGCTTTGGGGATGATACTGATTCCTCCTTATTGATAGAAAAAGATTATGAGGAGGCCTAGATGAATGAGAAGATTAATGAGGCAAGCATTGAAGAATATTTTTATTAGACAGTTGATCAGCCAGGTTACAATTTAAGATCTAAGACTGCCTCTCCAAATCCATTGCTTGCTGCCCTCGGAAAAAAGAAAGAAGCTGCTACCAAGCAGCCTCCTTCTCCTGCAAAGCAGACCTCCACTCCTGCAAAACAACAATAAAAGAAATTTCAACCCAAAGCTAAAGAACAGGTGTCCCTCATAGCTCCTTCTAACGAGGTAAAACCTTCCAATAAAATATCATATTCATTTAATTTCGAATCAAAAATTCAGAAGGTAAAAATACCTATGCCATTAACTAAACTTATGAAGAATGACATATTCAAGTCTGTTATCCTAAAGTCCCTTCAACCAAAGACTCCCCCAGCTGCTGATTATGTAAACCTTCAAGATGACAAGCCCACAGTGACTATAGGACCTATGGTAGAAGACCGAGATGACTCTTGTCCACCCTTCTACATATCCATGAATATCCATGACAAGATCCTTCACAACTGCTTGCTTGACTTGAGAGTGTCACACAATATTATGCCTAAAGTAGTGATGGATGATCTTGGGCTTGACATCACAAAACCTTACCATGATCTCTTCTCTTTCGACTCTAGGAAATTCAGATGCCTTGGCCTCATAAAAGACCTTTTCATAAACCTTTCCCAGCTGCCAATGAGAAGCATGGTAATGGATGTTGTAGTGGCTGATATCCCACCCAAGTTCAACCTCCTCTTGTCACGTTCATGGAGCAAAAGGCTAGGAGGTATCTTGCAGATGGATCTTTCGTATGCCACAGTCTCGGTGTTTGGAGGAGAGCTAAAGAGACTTTACAGAGAAAATTAGCTTGCCTACATCATTAGTGATGGGAAGAATTCTGTAAACCATCCCATCTATGCATTAGACACAGACTTTGGGGCATGCATTCTGCAAATAGATGATTCTCAACTAGCTCCTTTGCATCTCACAAACTCTACTTATTAACAGACTGATGGAGAGATTACTCTCATGTGGAGCATGTTCTTTGATGGTGCCAGTACCAAAGACTCAGCAGGTGTAGGTGTAGTTTTGATTTCCCCTTCAAAAGAGGCTATTCATTTGTCTTTTAAACTTGATTTCAAAACTACTAACAATATAGCAGAATATGAGGCTTTGTTGTTGGGATTAAATTTTTCCAAGGAGATGGGAATCAAAGGTCTAAATGTGTTTGGATATGTAGATCTCATCATACAACAAGTAAATAGTACTTTCGAAGAAAAACATGTCAGGTTGAAAGCTTACAGGGATGAGGTATGGAAAATCAGGGACTCTTTTTCCTTTTTTGATATTTCTTATATACCCAGAGCTATGAATCACCTATTTGATTCCCTTGTTGTCTCAGCCAGTATGCTCATTCCTCCCATGCCTCCTAGACTGAATTACGAAATCCAAGTCAAATATAGACCATCCCTGCCTAACAATGTCAAATATTGGAAATTTTTCCAAGATGATGATGAGCTTAGTAGATTTCTCCTGGTTGTAGATGAATTTTCTGATATGCATATTGACCAGGAAAATGTAGAGGAATCCAAAAATCCTAATCTAAAAAGAAAAATGGGTCAACATGATATTTTTCAGTTTCCCAAAAATTATATACCTCGGGGTTTGGTGCCTCTTAAGAATCTTTTCAACCAAAATGATGTCCCCTACAAACCTAATAAGAAGGAGAAGGATCCTAGTGTCCATGAGCACAATATAGGAAGCCGAAGTCATCCTAAATTCATAAATCTGTCCACTGAATTAATTGTTGATTAGAGGTTAGAATATTGCAGCATTATGAAGGAATTTGCTGATGTTTTTGCCTGGAAATACAATGATCTGAAAACCTATAATCATGATGTCATTCAACATAAGATTCCCCTTGAGAAAGACACTATCCCTTTCCAACAGAAGCTGAGACCTATCAGTCCTCTCTTATTGCCTGTAATTGAAAAAGAAATCAAAAAGCTCCTTGATGCCAAAATCATAATCCCATTAAGATACTCCAAATGGATTGAAAACCTAGTAATAGTAAGAAAGAAAAATGGTGAGATCAGGTTATGCATTGATTTTAGAAACTTAAATAAATGCTCCAAGAAAGACAACTATCCCCTACCCAAGATGGAACATCTACTGCAAAGAATTTTAGGGGCCATTGTCATGTATTTCCTAGATGGATTCTCAGGCTATAACCAGGTTTCTGTACACCTTGATGACCAATAAAAAACTGCCTTTACTACTCCTTGGGGTACCTTCATGTACGCCAAGATGCCATTTGGGATAATGAATGTCGGGGCCACTTTTCAGAGGGCCATGGACATAGCTTTCATGGGAGAGAAGGACATTTTTTTCATCATCTATCTTGATGATATCACAGTTTATTCTAGCAGTCATGAAGAGCATCTGAAGCATCTGAAAAGAGTATTTTTGAAATGCAGATAGTTAGGGATTTCACTGAACCCCAAAAAGTCTCAATTTTCTCTCAAGAAGGGTAAGCTCCTAGGCCACATTGTTTCAGCAGAGGAAGTGAAAATTGATCTAGCTCGGGTGGAAGCAATTCAGAAGTTGTCCATACCAAGGTCAAAGAAGGATATCCAATCCCTACTCGGTAAGATAAATTTTGTCAGAAGGTTTATTCCTAATTTCATTGAGCTAGTGAAACATATAGCCTCTATGCTAAAAAAGGGATCTGAGATAAAATGGACAGACAATGCAAGAATTTCATTTCAGGATATCAAACATGCTATCATGGAATATCCCACTCTAAGCAGTCTGTATTACACCAATAATTTATATATTTTCTCTTTTTCTTCCTATGACACAGTGGCAACAATCTTGTTACAAAAAGATGATGAATATCTTGATCACTCGGTGGCTTTCTTCAAAAAATCACTCAGGGATGCTGAAATAAGGTATGATCCTATAGAAAAATAAGCTTATGCTCTCATTAAGTCATTAAAATATTTCAGAATTTATATCCTCCATGAAAAGGTTGTTGCCTATATTCCTTTAGCCTCTATGAAGGATGTCTTGACCCAGCCTGATATTGATGGAAAGAGAGCTAAATGGATCGCAAAGATGATTGATTTTGACATAGAAGTGAAGCCCACTAAGCTGGTAAAAGGCCAAGGCCTTGCCAAGATCATGACAGAAGAGAATTGTGATCTTTTGGACATAAATTTCATTGGGGAAATTTCATCAAGTTTGCAGACAGGGGTAGCAGCAGAAGAGAAACATGACAGCCAGTAGGTGGCCACGAATTTGTCTTCATGTGAGTGGTATTAAGGTATTATTCATTTTTTAGAAAGTTGGAGGTTTCTTCTGAACTTAGCATGACTCAAGCCCGATCCCTTAAGTTTAGAGAAATTAAATTTTTCATTAATGATAATCTTTTATATTGGAAAGATCCTACTGGTTTACTACTAAGATGTTTAGACAAAGATGAGTCAGCTGAAGTCATGTATTAGTTTCATTCGAGTATTTGTGGAGGCCATCATTACTGGAAGATAACAACTCATAAAATCCCAAGGGATGGGTATTACTGGCCTTTTCTTTTTTCATATGTGTGCGCCTTTGTGAAATCTTGTGATAAGTGCCAAAGATTCACAGGAAAACAACAACTAAAATCTCTACCCCTGAGACCTATTGTAGTGAATGGTCCTTTTCAGCAGTGGGGCTTAGATTTCATAGGCAAGATTAATCCTTCATCTAGTGGTCAGCATAAGTGGATCCTGGTAGCCACTGACTATTTTACCAAGTGGATAGAGGCAATCCCCACTAGAAATGCCACTCATCAAGTCGTCGTGAATTTTTTCTATGAAAACATTCTGATCAGGTTTGGTTTCCCAAAAAGGCTAGTGATAGATAATGCAGCAGCCTTCAAATCTAATGCATTGGTTGACATGTGTAATTCAATGGGCATTCAATTGGTACACTCTACTTCCTACTACCCTCAAGGGTCTTGCCGAGTCATCCAATAAGAGTCTAGTCAGAATCATTAGAAAGTTGTTGGAGGATAGTCAAAGGAGATGGGATTCCAAACTAAAGTTTTCTCTTTGGGTAGACAGAGTGACTAACAAGAAATCCATAGGAACTTCTCCCTTCAAACTGGTTTATGGAACTGATGCCATTTTCCCCATTCATCTAGTTCTACCAGTGGCTAAATTATTTCAGGAGGAACAAACTGAATCAAATGATATGGTAAGAAGAATGCTTGACTTGGTAGAATTGCAGCAAGTTAGAGAACAGCTGGTGGATAAATCAGAAGCTCATCAAAAGAGGATCAAGGATACTTTTGATAGAAAAGAAAAGGTGGACAACTTTCAGGTTGGTGACTAGGTTCTGAAATGGGATGCCCTCAAACAAGTTAAAGGCAAGCACAACAAGTTTGACTCTTTGTGGACCGGTCCTTTCATGATAAATCAAGTACAACACAACAACACCTTCATTCTACAAAGTTTGGAAGGTGAAGAAATGTTTGGTGGCCCAGTCAATGGGAATTTTCTGAAACTCTATTTCATCTAAGGCTTCAAAGCCTTGTCGTTGTAAATTTTATTTTCAATTTTTCTTTTTTTTGCAAAATAACTCCATGCCCAATGGAAGCACTAGCAGATAGGTTTGAATTTTTGTTTTACAGGAAAGGAATTGGTTCTGTGGTTCTTGAAACCTCACAGGGAGGCTTTCACCCCCAATAGGAGCCAGTGTTATCTCCTCAAATAAATCAATCGAGTTATTTCGTTTTAGGTGATAGGATGTCTTTTAAAAAATACATTATTAATCTTTTAAAGCTCACTTTTGAGAGATTTATGCATGTAATAAAGTTATAATAAAAAATTTCTTAGTTTTCTATTCATCTAGTTCAAATATCAGGTTTCGATGGCTTAAGTGAACATTTCGATTGTTCATTAGCCACTGAAAGCCTTAGCTTTTGGTAGCTAAAACAAAGGAATTCAGGGCTATTTTAGCCAACGAAATCGCAGGAGCGGGGAAGGAGTCAACATGTCCTTTCACATGTTTAAACCGTCGATTTTGAAGTTTTATTATTTCATTTAGCCGCCAAAAAGACATGAGAACGAATCGTTCATGACCGAGAGATGATCTCTATATGATATAACGAATCTTTTTGGATCGTTGTTTCATCAAAACATATTCTTACGAACCCTCCATCATTACAATCATCGACCATGATTGCTCCAAATCACAAACCATTCTGTTTCATTCCTTGTAATCAATGCCACGTTCTAAAGCTCGCCTCAGTTTTCTCATCCCTGTCACAGCCAAGTCGAATCTCCCTAACTCTGCATTGTGTAGATTTCCCCTGAAATCTATTTTCTTTTCGATAGTAGGTGTATAGAATCATTGCGACAGATGAAGAAAGGAGGATCAACCCTGAGGAAAGAACTTGATGATATCAACTACTTGGAATCACACCCGGAGGTATGCCAATTTTTCAGGGACGCATGTTGTCATAATTTTTGTAAAAAATTACAGAGTTCTCGCCAGCAGGTGGCAGAAACCTTTGCCTTGAATTTTGATGGAAAGAAAGCAATCATCGGTCGATATGAATTCAAGGTAGATGAAGCCCTCATAGCCAAGGTGACAGAGCTTCCTAGGACTGGAGAAAATTGGTTTAAAACTACTGTCACTAAGAATGTTGAATTTAGATCTTATTTGAAACTAGAACATGTTAAGCCCTAATATTGGCTCATTACCACTTAATTGGGGCATATTAGATTAGTAATGTTATTTTATTTATGTCAGCTTAGGCCATTAGTTGTGATTTAGATTAGTAATGTTATTTTATTTATGTCGGCTTTAGGCCATTA
>ML805860.1:523000-534236 GCA_009831015.1 Picea engelmannii
AACGAGGAGCAAAGGATTGGAGCGCAACTCGGAGCGTGCAGGGACAAACGTCGGTTAAAAGGTACTTCTGTTACTCTTCCTTCTCATGCATTAGGCTTAGATAGATTCGAAAGAAATTCAGTGTCCATGATAAGCACTTTTCTCTCTAGGGTTAAGGTCAAGCCTTAGAGGTCAATCTACTTGTCCGCAGGCAGATTTTCCTACAACACTTCTCTTGTTTTGTTGTCTTCAAACTGTCATTGTATCCTAGTCCTGTCTTTTCATTTGGATATCTTTGATTGCTAAGGATCTCATCTAATTTTTAAGTTCTTTTTACGAACTTCTTCAACTTTTTTGTTGTCAATAGTAGCTCCCCTTTTGTGTGATCCAATGCTTTCAATTTCTCATAATCTTCTAATTCTTCCTTCAATCTATTAATGGTATTTTCAAGATTGTAATTCTCTTCTTCACAACTACTCAATTCACCTTTTAGTATTATGTTTGTGTTTCTAATCTTGCTATTTCCAGTTTCAACATGCTTCAACTTTTCAAGATTCTCATCTTCTTGTTCACTCTCCGCATTGTCTTTGTATCCCCAAAAGGAATCAAGTTTGGTTTCTTCATCTAAATCTTCTTCACAAATGATTTCTTCTTCTTCAGAATTCTTGTGATCATCATCCTGGGTTTCTTGGGTTATGAAGAGGACTTCTCCTCCATCATTATCTTCTTCATCATTCTCATTTGAGGAGATGTCATCATCCTTGGAGTAGAAGATCTTTTTATTGTTGAGACTTATGTTTTTATAGTAGCATTTTTCAACAATATGTCCTATTCTACCACAGTTAAATCATTTGAGAGGAGACTTACCTTTGTATCTTCCACTTCCCTTCTGAAACCCTCTTACAAAATTTTCTATTTCTTCATCAAGGTAGTTATCCTTGTCTTTTGTCTTCTTTATGGCTTTAAAGGCTTCTTCATTGTTTGGTTGGTCACTTTCTGTACCTGTTCTCATTTCATATGCTATAAGAGACCCATGTAATTCATCCATTGTCATTTTGGTCAAGTCCCTAGTTTCTTCAACGACGGAGACCTTAGCATCATACTTCAAGAGAAGTGATCTCAACACTTTTTGTACAACCAAAGATTCATCAAGCTCTTCACCTAATCCTCTGATAGCATTAACAACTTCATCAACTCTAAGAATATAGGTTGCAATATCTTCTTTTTCATTCATCTTCAAATTTTCAAATTCTGCTCTATTTCATTGAAGCTTGACCTGCTTAACTTTTGGATCGCCTTCATAGATACTATTGAGTTTGTCCCATACCTCTTTAGCAATGCTGCAACCCATCACTTTTCTAGCAATGGTTGGTGCCTATGATGCTAGAATAACATGTCTGGATTTTGAATTACAACTCATAAGATTCTTCTCATTTGGATTGGTTGGAGCATTATTTGGGATTACATAGCCATTTACAACTGACTACCAAATGTCTACTCCCAAAGAATTTAGGTAAGTTTTCACTTTATCACTTCAGTATGCATAATTTCTTCCATCAAATTTTTTAATCCCATTTGAAATGTGCTCATGGTCATCCATCTATGCTCAGGATTTTCCTTCCAGTGGTTAAACTATTCTGAAGGCAACCTTCTCTGATACCAATTGTTGATACTGAGAGGGGGGTGAATCAGTATCAAGTACAATTTAAAACCTTTTTAAACTTATACTTAAATCATTCAACTATATCCAATGAGAAATGAACAATAGTATAAGAGTTACACCAATACACCACAATACACCATGCACAATATATGAGAAATAATCAATAGTTATTGTTCAAGGGAAGTAATGAATTCCAAAGGTAGCTACAGCTTCCAAATGTAAAGAGAGGGATAAACCTCCAAGAGGAAGATACAATACTCCAATATCAAGAGAGGATTTAACTCTCCATCCTTTCCCCTTCATTCCACCTAAGAATATATGAGAGATAATAAAAATTTACATTAAATCATCACCATCAACCAACCATCCCATAGAACCTGATAATGTTCCTGAGACTTCTTCAATTTCTTCAATTCATAAATTATTGGAATACTCTGATCCTATAGATAATATTACTCAATGTATTCTATGAAACTTCTCCAAGTTTCACTCCTTGAATCCTCCCCAAAAAAAAGTTATAGAGAGAATGGTAGACTTTGTTCAATTCTGGTTTATTCAAGAGACCGAACTTGTACAGAATGCCCCACACTCAATATTTAACATCAGATTCTGAAACTCTCACACAAGAAACAAAAGTCCTTATATTTTCCAATTCAATTTTTCCCACTTCATTTGTATTCTTTTTGAAGAAGTTATGACTATTTTACCCGGAACAACCTTTTATTGACTAGCTTCAGGACTGGTAAAAAACCCTATCTTCCACAGAGTGTATCTCCATAATTATAGAGAATAAAGAGATGAAACTTTTACCACAGGTTCCTTGATATGTTTTCTCAATACCATATCAATGTAACCATCTGAGTCATTCTATAAAAAAAATTATAGCAAAAATGGTAAGATGACCTGAAAATAACATACCTTAGAACACATCACCAAAAGACTTCATCCTCCCTTGAAATCCGGCCTTCTTTACTTCTGATTTTCCTCTTAAGTTTGACTTGTGTGTCAAATGAATGTATAATAATATTTATTTATACCATTTCTGTCACTTCCTTTTAATATTAGGGCCGACCTGACACTTTCTTATTTTGTAATTTTGTTCTTTAATTATCTTCAGGGCCTACATGTACTTCCTTCTTCAATTCATTTTGTCATCTTCAAAAATTTATTTCTCCTCAACCATGAGGATCCACGTGATGTGCCACATACCACTGGAAACAAAATGATGTATACTATCCATACATGGGTGTTGTATCTGCATGTGCATTTTCCTTCATGTCCAAATACCTTCATCAATCGTGCAGTGCAAAACCCATGACTAGGGTTGACATCAATAACAATAACCAATCTTCCAACATACCTCCTTTTGCACAAATGTACAAAAAATATTTTCATCCACATTGGATATACTTTCAACCTGATTGCTCAAATCTATGGCTAGAAGGTTCTTTTTATTTCCATCCTTCTTGCAATTCTTGGAGTTCAGCTCTAGATGTAGTTTCCAACACTTTTCCTCAATGTGACCATAAGTATTGCAATGGTTTCTAGTATCCTTGCATGGATGTGAAGTGGTTGTCATATTGTTATCCTCACCCCCTTCCACTTCTTCTTCCCCTCATTGGAAGCTTCCTAGTGCTCTTTATTCTTAGAACCACTTGGTTTCCCTTTCTTTTGGCCTATGTTTTCCATGTATTATGCATGTACACACGTCTCATCCACTATCCTTGGCTTGAAGAGAATCACCTGCTTGACTATGTAAACCCCCCATATACTTGAGTAGTACATATGGTTTCTTGGCAGAGATACCCAGCATGATGCCTATCTTTTTGAACTCATTGGTGTGCTCCTATACATTCTTCCCATGCCTCTACCTGAAGTAGTGCCACCAGATCCATTGGTCCTCTACATACCCAATAGGGTAGAATTGGGACTTGATGAGGGTTTTGAAGTCCTCACACCTAGTTACTAGAAAATCACCCTCCAACCTAAGTGTTTCCATACGGACTTCACACCAATTTAAAGCATGACTCTCTAACTTCAATCTAGCAAATTAATTCTTTTTCTCTTCATCTATAACGTGAAATGCTAAAATAAAATTCTAGTTTTTGCAACTAATGATTCATTTTTAATGCATCACCTTGGTATGGATTTATGTCTACTTTCACTTCCATATTGAATAAGGACAATGAAGGATTAACAATACTTGAACTCGACTACTCTTTCTTAGATTCTTTCCTCGATTACTTTCGTGGTTCTTCCTTATATCTTTGATTTCCCCTTCGATCTAATATCTGAGTTAGAACCTCCATCATCTCCAAATGGTCAGAGCTTGCTTGCTAGAGCCACCATGAGGAGTTTTATATTGTGGTTGATATCAATGACATGTGCTTACAACCTCTCAAATCTCTCTTCTGCTATATCTAAAGGGTTTTTATAAACAAACTCATCTACCATGGCTAGGGTTTATGTGACTTCTCTTTAAGTTGATTCCTGGATCCTACAACTTCCCACAAATAACCAAATGAAAACATGATCTAATAACAATATAATCTGTAAATTGTCGTGGATATTCCACTAGACAGTTCGTCACAACATATATGATAAATAAAACTGAAATCTACACTATGGAGGTTAAATTCCTTAGATTCTAGAATCTTTAGTTACAGATTTCCTGCTTATGCATGAAATAGATGAAACACATAAAATACAGAACATGGAAATACAATCACACACCATCCACAAAATAACAAAAATATTTTCTCTGGGAAAACCTTATGGGGAAAAACCCAACTAGAAGGTGAGGCCACTATGCTCTCTTTTCTTTGGTATGGAAATAATGAAAGTACAAAGGAGAAGGCACTCTCTATAGAGTTACCTGAGACCTGTAGCCTATTAGGCTACTATAGAACATTAATCCCTCTATTATGATCTCTAATTTTCCACTCCCAGTTGTTTTTCTCTGCAATGGAACAAAATAAAATAACATAGAATGGAACCCCTTCCCCTCCTAGCAGTCCAATATTTAACATATCCCAATAGCTATCTAGGATTAGGGTTTTGACTTCCTCAACCTTCAATTCTAATATTTTTTTGGACCTTCTAGATTCTTCTTGAAATTCCTCATGTGGCTATCCCAATATGCATGAGTAACGAGGACTCACATGGCATCCTTTCATACCATTGTGGTCAACATGATAGTTCAACTTGTGGTAGGTCTAACTTTTGCATAAAATCTCTAATTGATGCATGGTCAGTATTGTTGGAAAGGTATAAGAGTGTAGAACATTTTCAAGGGGGTGTGCACAAATTATAAGCACCATAACCCCAAAAAACATTGTTTAATGTCTCAAAATGTATCTGAAAGGTTCTGAACCCTAATTTTAAAAGTGGTACCTGCCACTAAAATGACCTTGCAAGTTGATTCCTCCAATGTTTCCACTTTGAAAGCATTGATATAGATAAAAGATAATATAATGATCCAATCCAAATCATACCTCCTCATTTAGGAAGTCTTTTGGTACCCAAGATATTTACTAAATGAGGTGAGGAAATTTTTCCTCTACCTTCTCCCTAGAGTACCATTTTTCTTTGCACGAAAGTTGTCTTTTTCTTGTAGTTTTGGACCTCTTCTGCAAAACTATGTCCTCTACCAAATATTCCTGATATTTTGGTGCTAATCCTTCATGGAAGGTAGGACCTGCTCCTCCTAGAGTTTGAGATTCTCTACATAGAGTTTTAGATTCTCTACATTCACTACTGAGTAAATGCGCAAGTATGGAGGTAGACTAAGTCTGTAGGCATTATCTCCCACCTTTTCCAATAACTCAAAATGACCATACCATAGAGCCTTGATATTATTACCAGGACCTATTGGCACAAGGGCAGACCCAGGGTTCAACGCTCAAGAGCACACCAACAAAACCCTAACTACCGGCCCTTTCGAAAACACCTGTGAAGCAGATGAATTCTCACACGAGGTAGAGGCAGGGGTGGTTGCAAAACTCATGTGTCTGTAACCTAAGATGGGACACCGATCTGTGATTATATATTTTATAGGGTACTTATCATAGATCATTCATCAATATTTATCCCTTATGTTACTTCACAGAAAGCACAAAGCATCATAGTGAATATTTAGACTAAAGATGATTCAGTACTTAGCCACAAAAATATAGATTAGATTCAGTAGATCAAGCACTAAGCATCTATCAAATCTAACATTCATTCATATATCATAAGCACGGAGCAAAACTATATCTATTTTATCATAGAAAGCACTTAGCCAAGAAGGAGATAAACACATTCAGATCACAATACACACAGTTACCATGGTTCACCCCCACCTTGAGGATACATCCACAAAGTCTTCTTCTTTATATTATCTCAGTCAAGTAGTTACAACACAGAGCTTCAGTGACCCTTACTTTGCACAGGACAAAAGATCTGCACATCTCGCTAGATCCTTATTCTTTGCACTTCAACACAAAACTACAACAACTTGCACTTAGCTTGTCAATCCCCTTACAATCATGCACAAAGCTCTTGCAATATACATCCGATCACACAGATCTAGCTACTAAGAAATCACTTAGCACTAAGAAATCACATATACTTCTTCTTACATTTCCTAAGTATCTATTTATAGATTAAAAAATGGGCCTAAGCATGGGTAAACCCACGGTCCGACATCCCTTTCCCTTTACATCAACCCAAAAACACTAAAAGTTACCCAAAAATAGGTATTTCTTGCTTCGCATTGTGCTCCATCTTTGGCAAGCTGTCACAGTCCCAAAACGGTCAATTATGACCAAGAATTCTTCAAACTTGGTCAAGGGCCAACATGCCCCCAACACTCACCTATGACTCGTCCCGAGTCACTCATGTTTGATCAATTCTGCCTCAAATGCCTCGAGCTTGGCTCGAGCTACTTCGACCTGTTGCACTGCGACAACCTCTTGCTCAGTAAAGTCCTGGATTATTGTTTCATTGAGCGTTCCTTCCAGGCGATGTTCTAAAATGAGGACAACCTATTTGAGTTCAGCTTCCTAGCTTTCAAGTTCAGTGAATAGTTGGCATGCCCTTTCTTGGATTGGCTGAAGTCGTTGGGTGACTTCCATCACTTTACTTTGTAGTATATGTACCTATTGTTGGGCTGTGCGTTGTTCTGTGAACCTCTTCATTCTTTAAACTAGAGTAAAAGTCTTGATCTATGCCTATAGCGTGTCTGCATGTTGCTTTGATTCTTGGAGCTATGCCTCCAATGTCTGCAATTATGGATTCTCTGTGAGGGTTTCATAAGTCTGGGCGCTTCTAGCACTTATCTTCTTGCATTCCAAAGCAAAGGTTTTTAATCGGTCAACTGCGCTTCGAGCAGTGGCCTCTCTTAGATCTCTTATTTCTTGAGGGGTCTCGGGCACGATGTGGAGCTCCAGATCCATGATGCGCTATCAGAGTTGCTGGATTACTTATTCTAGTTGGGTCACCTGCTATGGGAGATGGTCTTCCATCTTCACCTCTACGACTGTCACAGAATGCATTGCTTTGTGAATCATTTCCTGAACTTCAAGTTGCTCTACTAGCAACTGTACCTTTTCCTCGTCCCAATTCACTTTTAGGGAAAGATTTTCCCATTCTGCCTCCTTCTGTTGTTCTAGAAGTTCTTTTTGTACTTGCATCAAAGCCTGGGTGGCTTGTGTTGTGTCTTCTTGAGCTCGTCGAAGGCGAGCTTCAACTTGATCGGCAATCTGGTGCAATTGAGTGGGATCATCACCTGTTCTTGATGGTCTGCTTATTAAGGGTGCTATAGACACTGCTTGGCTGGATTGGAGTTCCTGCTACACTTCTTTGAGTTCACCTTTGATTCAGTTGAAGAGCTCCTCTTTCTTTGCTTCTTTCTTTTCTGCGAGCTCGAGTGAAACATCGTTCAATGAAGCAATTAGGAATTCGAAGTCATTTGGGGTAAGGGTAGTTTTAAGCATGGTTAGGGTGGCCTTAGATTTCTTTCGGAAGGAGGGATTTGGTGGTGCAATCTTTCTTTTCATGGAGGGATCCTCCTCCTCTCTAGGTGGGGTAACCTCGCCTCTATTTTGTTCAACTTCTGTACTGCCTAGCTCGTCATCATCACCTCCCTGTGCAGGTGAGATCGAAGTAGTCTTCGTGGATGTGCTAGGGACATCTTCGACTTCGTCATCCTTCTTAGTCCTGCTCGACCCGGGTGTATCCAGCATAGCTTCAAGGCTTTCCTTGTCGGACATGTCTGTGGGGTCTGCTGCAACAAGGAGGTTTGTCGACCATTCCTTGGTAATCTCCTCCAAGTCATCCTCTGTCATCTTGTAGTAGGATTGGAGCTGTTGTTTATGCTCATCACCGCGTGTTGTAATATAGATGAAGTGGCGATTCGCGCTAAATTTCATCAAAGGTCTAAACCGATGAATTACATTTGGGGTGATCCACGGTGTAGATTGAATTTCATTCTTCAGTTGGTTGAAGTAGGTTTGGAAGACATCATTGGACTGCCACTACTTGTTCATGTCACTGGAGTACCACAGCATACAGAACTTTGCGGCTATTGGTTTGAAAGGTTCGATCTCTAGGAAAGTGGATCCCTCTGGCATCTCCCAAGCGATGAAAGCGATGATTATGAGTAACCAACTAAAGTGGAATTCATACCCTTGGTATTGCTCTCCTTTGCAATCTAGCTCTAATGGGTTTACAAGATACTACACCCAATTCATCTGTAGTCCCTCAGTGCACTTCCCTACGAGGTCAACTACGAATCCAATCACCTGTGTTGGTCTATTCTTACAAACTAATTTTCCTGCGATTAACTGACATTCAAGGCGCACTGCGCTGCTCTGGATAGAGGCTACCTTGTAGCTTCATGTACTCTTCTCTACATCACCATAAGTTTCTTTTATCCGATGTGTTAGTGCTCGGTCTGGGGTCTTTCCTGGGTAAAAGTTTTGTGGTTCAGGGCCTTGCATGCTAAGTCATGTGATCCAATTGATCAGATTCGAATCCATAGTGATACGGCGGTCCAACCATAAGTATCCATTGTGGTAGCAAGACAACAACAACCTGACGCATGCATTGACTTCCTGGTGTCTGCCAAAATGAGGGATCTTCATTATGTTGAGCAGTGTGGACTGCGCGAGGTTCTAGGTCTAGGACTGCGGGACAATCTTAGTATTTCTGCCTTTGGTATTGGTTAGGTATTTATGCGGAGCTAACATGTTGTAGGTTTTGCGATCTCCAAGGTTAAAATCATTAAATTTCAGTGTTGTGAGCTTATCCTGGTCAGCACATACTGTGCACACCCCTTTCGAAAGATACATGGTGATTAGGGTGTACTCAAAGTCCCTGGGTACAATGTTGTGGTTAATCTTGTTGCTCAAAGGTGGGATATAAACCGGCAAAATGTGCGGGATCAGCTTGGCATTTGCAATATCATCTCTGTGCTTTGTTCTTGTCTCGGTCGTGGTTCTGGAAAGTCCTATGCCACGAGTTGTGGAGGGAGAAGCTTGGACTCCTCCTGTCGAGGATTCTTGCACACCTGTAGACATCCTTCTCTCTAACATCACTCTCTTAGCCATTAGGTCAATCAAAACTTCTTCAACTACTTTCTCAACAGTGTTGAGCTCATCCGACATACAAGCTTGGGTCCACTAGCTCAGGCGTGAAAATGAATGATGAATAGTATGGGAACAAGGCAATGATCGCAGAGTGAAGTAATCTGAATTTCTGGGCTCAAATTATCACTTAGAAAAAAGTATTCTCGGTGCATGGTGCGACAGACTAAGTAGGGAAACTTAGCAATGGTCTACTTGCAACGGATATGGGGGCCTGCATTAACTCCGTTCTATCCGTTCTGGTGTTGTCCAACGGTCTAGTGGGAAACCATAATTTATTTTCGACCCGTTCGCGGTAGAAGTCGAATGGGTATATTGGTCCAACGACTATATTGTTGCGCCATGGCGAAGTGCCAAATGTCATTGTTATGATATCTCGACAAAGCTCAATTCTTGTGATTTTTCCTTCCGCAAAGTTCCTTCTGGAGTCTTCTGTAACTTTCCAATTTTGGCCCTCTTCTTACTTATCTTCCTAGCCTTTTCCCCAGTGAGCTTAGTCTCGGTCACCCTCTTTCCATTCTAAATCTTATGTTCTCTTGACGTAGTCACTTCACGTTGCCTAGGTTCTTTCCTCAGATCCAAGGGTAATACTCCTTCATCATATGGATTATATATTTCGGTCTTCTGTGGTTCCTCTAATGCTCTTATAGCTTTGACATCTAGGTCCCTGGTGTTTAACAACGGAGATCAATTCCCTTGTTCCTCCATCAAGTAGGCAATCCTTCTAGTCATAAATTCCATGAGTTCTTTCTTCTTCTGTTCTAGGGATTCCTTTTCTTCTTTCCTTCGGATCTGGTCTTTTTCAATCCAAATATTTCCTAACAAAGCTGTAAATGGAGCATGGTCCTCAATAAATCTAATGACTTTGAACTCCTCCTCTTTCGAGGTTCCATGGGTACTCATAGCTATCTAGGTAATTCTGCCACACAGGGTTACCATTTTTCCTTTAAATAATCTGATGGTTCCTAGTGAAGGGACTAGAGTAGGCCTTCCTAGGGTTTCCCAAGTTCTTTCTGTCATAATATTCATCGGTGTTCCCTCATCCAGGGCACAGTCAATATCGAAGTCTCCTATTCTGTTAAGGTTCTAACCCGCACATAGGTAGATCAATGTATTCGGATGTAATAAAGGTCAATATTAATAAGGCCTTTCAATAAAATAGAATAAGGTGGATGTAAGAAGACCTAATAGAAGCTTCCACTTCTAGAAGGATCTTCCTCTATATGCTTCTCTTAATAGACATATTTAGTATAAATAAGGGTCGAGGGTATGAAAACCCTAGCTTGGAGATTATTGTAACAGAGTGTTGCTCAACTGGAGGTTGCCCCCTCGAAGAGGCCTGTGAACATTTCTTTCTGAATCAAAGTGCTTTTCTATTGCTATTTCCTATATCATTTATGTGTATTGTGAAGATTATGATGGATATTTTACTGTTATTCTGCCATTTCTAGCATTTTATTTCTATTCTACATATTTTATATATCTAGTATCTTGCAAGTGGTATCAAAGAACTTTCCTTGGCAGAAATTATGGGTATTTGTTTTCAGGGTAGAGATGTATTTCGGCATCTTTAAGCCACAGAGATCTGTCGTTACACGCATAAACCCACGGTTGAGGGATTCATACACACAGGAAATACAAGTGGTTCTTAAGCACACATCTTTTGGCCACCCTTGTAACCCCTGTTGGTACCCCTTCGAGTGGTAGCACATCAGACAACACCTGTGTACAGATCGTCCTAGATTTCCTGAAGCTCTCTTTAGATAAACCTATCGGCCGCCGGACTACTATAGTGTCACCAAGAACAGCACTCGGGAAGATACTCTCTAGTACCTGGGTAGTCGGGTAGTACGGCTAAGGGTACAGTCTATCCTCCTTAGTTAGTGCCCTGAGATATTGGGCTGAGTACTACTGTTGGACCCCGCACATATATCAGAGAGCTATAGCACAGGGAAAACCCTTGTCT
>ML805860.1:538607-550364 GCA_009831015.1 Picea engelmannii
AAGGCGGATGTAAGAAGACCTAATAGAAGCTTCCGCTTCTAGAAGGATCTTCCTCTAGATGCTTCTCTTAATAGACATATTTAGTATAAATAAGGGTCAAGGGTATGAAAACCCTAGCTTGGATATTATTGTAACAGAGCGTTGCTCGACTGGAGGTTGCCCCCTCGAAGAGGCCTGTGAACATTGCTTTCTAAATCAAAGTGCTTTTCTATTGTTATTTCGTATATCATTTCTGTGTATTGTGAAGATTATGCTGGATATTTTACTGTTATTCTGCCATTTCTAGCATTTTATTTATGTTCTGCATATTTTATATATCTGGTATCTTGCATATTCTTACTTCTATTTTCTCCTGTTCTTTGAAGATCTCTGACAAACTGACATCCTTATGATCATCTAGGGTTTATTTTATTTTCAGTAACATGATCTCTGATTCTTTCTGGGGTTCTTACAAAATTTTAGTCTCTTGATCTCCTTAAGAGTTTGCTTGTTCCATATTCATTTTTTCAAGTCTAGCAATCATTCTAGGGAAATCAAATACTTCATGGTCCATATCTTTACAACAGAGGTAGCTAGGGTTTCTCCCAGGGAATTCCTTAGCAAGATGTCTTGGTCTTTTGCAACTGTAACATAGGGTCAATCCTCTCTTTCTTTTAAATGACCCCCAACTTCTTCTGTACTGGGTACTAGGGTCATGGTGGCTAGCCTGCAAACATTTATTTCTAGGATCCTGCATTCATTGGTTAGTCCAAAAATTCTTTCTATGCATAGGTATAACATATCTATCATTATTCTTATCAAATCTATCAAATGTTCTTCCATCTAACAATGCCCTAGTTTTCAGGCTAGGACAAAATCTATCAAGCATACCTATATTCATGCTTCAGAAACAAAACATTTCCACTTATCTTAACTATATATAGCACAAAGCTTTCAGATCTAAAACTTGAACTATTCTTACCTTTATTAGAGCATAGAGCTTACAAATATTACCTCTTTCTGTATATATGACTTAGAAACTTCCACTTTAACCTTTCTTAGAGCATAGAGCATTAAGATCTAACTTCTTTTCTTCAGTATCCACCTATTTTCTTGTATGTCTAACCTCTTTCCTTCAGATCTAACCTTTCTTTCTCGGTACAAATCTTCGTAGGTCAAGTAGAATACTACATACTAGGGCAATAGATCTACGCACAGAGCTTATTTTGCACAAAGATTTTTCTTCTTTAGTTCCCAACAATCATAGTTCCGGTCTCGAAAACGGAACCATTTGTTGGCATAGGGGTAGACCCAAGGTTCAATGCTCAAGAACGCACCAACAAAACCCTAACTACCAGCCCTTTCGGCAACACCTGTGAAGCAGATGAAGTCTCACTCGAGGTAGAGGCAGGGGTGGTTGCAGAACTCAGGTGTCTGCAACCTTAGTTGGGACACCGATCTGTGATTATATCTTTTACAGGGTACTTAGCATAGATCATTCATCAATATTTATCCCTTATGGTACTTCACAGAAAGCATAGAGCATTGCAGTGAATATTTAGACTAAATATGATTCAGTACTCAGCCACAAAAATATAGATTAGATTCAACAGATCAAGAACTAAGAATCTATCAGATCTAACATTCATTCATATATCATAAGAAAAGAGCAGAACTAGATCTATTTTATCACAGCAAGAACTTAGCCAAGAAGGAGATAAACACATTCAGAGCACAATACACATAGTTATCGTGGTTCACCACCACCCTGGGGCTATGTCCACAAAGTCTTCTTCTTTGTATTATCTCGGTCAAGCGGTTACAACACAGAGCTTCAGTGACCCTTACTTTGCACAGGACAGAAGATATGTGCAACTCACTAGATCCTTCTTCCTTGTACTTCAGCACAAAACTACAAAAACTTGCACTTAGCTTGTCAATCCCCTTACAATCATGCACAGAGATCTTGAAATATACATCCGATCACACAGATCCAGCTACAAGCACTAAGCCTTTAGCTATACATCACATAGATGTACTACTACTTGCACTAAGCAATCACATCTACTTCTTCTTACATTGCCTAAGTATCTATTTATAGATTACAAAATGGCCCTAAGCATGGATAAACCCATGGGCCGACATCCCTTTTCCTTTACATCAACCCAAAAACCCTAAAAGGTACCCAAAAATAGGTCTTTCTTGCTTCACGTTGCGCTCCATGTTTGGCAAGTTGTCACAATCCCAAAACGGTTATGACCAAGTATTCTTCAAAACTTGGTCAAGGGCCAATAGGACCCTATAGTCCTTCCTTATTCAACTATAACCATACTCTGTCTCCCACTCTAAATGTTCTCTTTGTTATATTTTGGTCATGTCTAGCCTCACACTTTCCATGTGACTTCTTTATCATCTCTTGCACTTGCAAATGGATCTGCCTAATCTTTTCTATAATCTTTTTTTTCTTTTAATGCATCTCATGTGAGGTCCTCCCTCAATCCTCCTTGTTGTCCATATACAACATCTAAGGGTGAACGTGGAAAAAACCCAAATATATGTACCATTGGAAAGGAATTAAAGTGTAGAACACCGTCAAGGGGGTGTGCACAAGTTATAGACAACAGAACCCCAAATAACATTGTTTAATGCCTCAAAATGGCTCTGAAAGGTTCTGGACCCCAATTTTCCAAACTGGGACCTGCCACTAAAATGACCCTGCAACACAATTCCTCCAATTTTTCCACTCTGAAAGAATCTAGATAGATGAAAAATAATATAATGATCCAATCCAGATCAATTAATATATACATGTAGGGGTAACTAGGGGACATTTTTTCACTTGTGATTCTTATCATAGTCAACATATGAGCCAAAAGTGTTCACATCTTGTATTCATGTATTGTACTAGGCCATGCTTAGATGATCTATGTAAAAACATTTGACCTAAGTGGTATCTACAGACCCTTTGTGGTCGGTCATGGATCATCCTTCTAGTACCCATTTTTAGTGTAGTCCTTGCTCTTATGGCCTCGTCCGATTACCCCTTGGTGGCATTAACTTGGAACCATGTTGGTCATTTATGGCCTAGGTAGGTATGCGAGGGTATTGACATGGATATATTAGGACACATGATCTAGGGGAACCTATGGTCTCACTCACTCATTTCTATGTAAAAGTGTTTCTCATGATATAAAGGTTGTAACACCTATAGAAGAACAATTATCTTAGGCCTGATCATTGACCCCCCTCTTATGTAATTGGCACACTTTATCCTTCAACACTTAGAGATGATGCTCATGAAATTTCACTTTTCCCAAGGTAGTCTCAAATATGTCGAGGAATTATATGTATCCCAAGGAATTGGTCACATCATCTTATGCACTTTTTGGATATTTTTGCATGCATGGGCATCCTCTTGACATGCCACATTGAAGATCCTAGAAAACTCCTCTCTTTCATCAATGTTTGAGCTTATTTTCACTTGATATGAGGCCCAACCCCTACATGTGGATGTACCTACTAGTCATTTGAACACATGTGGCTTTATTTTGACTTGGAGAGGGTAATTTTGTCCTTTATGGAGGATTTGTTTTGGCATGTGGACATTATCTTACCTTCGAGACCTCACTTATAGACTTATGATCACTTTTATAGTAGTCATCCACTTATTTGTGCCTATTTCACTTCACACATGTGGATGTCCCACCTTTTGAGGCTAGATGTTGGATTGCATGAGGGATCCACGCAACTTTTTGAGGACATCTTCTATTATTTTTGTGAGGTCAACCTCCCTTGATGAGAGAGTCTACTAGATGATGACAATTTCCATTTCACTTTTGACGAGGGCATCCACTTGAGAAGATTTTAGTTACATATTTTGAGGGAAACCAACTTTAGAAGAAATTATATTTTGACAGAATGCCCATGATTCCACCAAATCGATGCCATTATATGAAAAATGGCCACAAGATTTATGAAATGTGGTCATAATATAAATTTAGGAAAAAAAATGACACGGTTATGGTTCTTTTAAAATCTGTCACAAGAAGATTCTTGCTAAATTTTTTATGACTCATTTTCACATTTAGAGGAGGTTGTTGAGGCCTTTGAGGAGGTTGTTCCACCTTTTGAAGGGTTTGTTCCACTTATTAAGGGATATGTTTCACATTGGAGACCATTTTATGCCTTGATGTGAGCTTGTTGAGGGTATTTTGACTCATTACTCATGTATCATAGATATTATTATAAAGGTGGCATAACCACCTCATTGTTTACTCATTATTGACCATATTCCCATGGTTTGTGAGGAGGTAGTGGTATTTTTTTGTTTTTCTAGGCTTCATTTAGGAGAATATTATTTTTATGTTGAGAGGATTGTTATATCCCTTTTCTATAAGAAGGGAAGTACCTCTCATTGTAATTCATTTTCTAGAACTTGTGAAGAAAACTTCTTGTATACTTTATGGATTATGTTATGGATGACTAGCTAGAGTTCTCTCCTGGAATTATGTATTGTGGATACTTTTCAAATTGATGGATGTTCATGGATAAATGTTTTTGGTGAACCTATTTGATGAGTAAGTGGTCTCTTTGAATCTTTGTGTAGTTTTATTTTGGATTGTTGCAAGTGTGGTTGTGCTTCTCTAGTGTTGGTGGTGCACTCTCTTTCTTTATTCTTTATAGATCCCTTATCAAAGCAATTGGAGGATTTCTAGTGAATAATCTTCCCCTTGAATCATCTTGAATCTTGTAAGGCACTGTTGATGATAGATATTGTTCAATATCTCAACAAAAAAATCAAGAGGATAAATCCCCCTACCTTTTTAAAGAGGCAACACTCCTCTATAATTATATTAACAAAATTATAAAAGTGCAACTGTAACAAAGAGTATAATCACAAAAATAAAATTCTCTGAGAAAAGGACCAGGAACTTGTCCCAGAAAGAAATAAAATATATTTACAATATTATACAAAAATGAAGGAAATAACATATAATATTATCATGTTTCTCACATCCATCACAATAAAGGCAATATTGGTCATATCATAAGACATAAAGGTATAAGGCCACTATGCAGAGAACTGTAGATGAGTATTGCATTTAAAACTAAAAAATATTATGATAAGCACACTCCAAAAATCTCAGAGTATGAGAAATCATTAGAGCTATTCCCTGAAATAGTTCTGTAGGGAACTCAAAAATAAATGTCTGGTTTGAAAATGAAATGTAAAGAGTTTAATAAAATAAAAGGTGTTTTTCTGAATGGATTGGGGTTGGGCTCCCTTGGACCTTTAAAAGGAAGACTTGGACCTGGAAGAAAAGAGAGAAACAATTATAAATTGGCTATGAGTTTTCATTGAATGAAAAGACATGAGATGGATTATTTATAAATTAGAAGTAAGGAGGATGAGAAATTATGAAAATGACCACTTGACTTACAGTGATGTATTCTTTCGATGTCTCATTTGTTAGATGGAATGTATTTTAAAATTTATTTGGCTGGAAATGCATGACCCACTGTAACTATTTTTCCTTATCTGATTCTATTATCTTGATTAAAGCATTTTTTATCCAATTTTCAATGCATTCTCTCATGGGTGCAACCATTATCTCTTATCTAATTTTGATATTGAATAATTCTTTTTCAAGGTCTTTGAACTCCATTTTGATTTGGTGGAGGGTATATTTGATATCATCATTCTTGTTTACATAATGGAAAAGCCACCCCTATATTTTTGTTTCCAATTATTCAGTCAAGTCGTTAAATCTTTCTACCAATGAGATTTTTAGGGAGTATGACTTTTCTTTTATTTGTTCCTTGGATATAATTATTGAGTTCATGATTAAATGTGGGTCCTCCATGTATTCAGCCGACCCAACTAATTTTAACGCAACTAATTGTAAGAATAATTCACCTCTTTTTAAACTAATGGCATCACATTCAACTAACATTTCTTTTAAACATTTAATTCTCTTGACCCAACATGATTTTAATTGATTTAAATAGAGTGTTGAAGGAAAATCTCCTCCTTTCTGTGATATTCACTAAGGCTTGAAACCCTTACATTGAAAGTAGCGACATATCCTTTATATAATTCTTCATCATTTTCCAAGTTTGCTTGGAGATATTTCCTGAAGTGTGTGATCCTCGAACCCAAAGAGCCTGAGTTGGTTTTCAACTCCCATGTCTCAAGAATTAAATATATTCCTTTCTGAATGTTTTCACCAACATATTTACCGATGGAGGCTAATAAACTTGGAATTCATTTCAATATCGAGCTCGACTCTGGTCTATATTCCAAAGTCTTCAATGGTTATATAGAGGTGATGTGATTGACAAACAGAGGTGGTGGCATCAAGGAACTTTCTAATTCTCTTAATTTTTCCTTCAAAATTGCATTCTCATTTTCTAAATCTCTAATTGAATATTTAAGGCTTCCCCTATGGCCTCATGGAATTCCTTGACCTTAGAGAGTGGAACCCTTTAAAAATCGAGATCTAAATTCCACTTCTCCTTAATTTTATTATTCTTTGAATTTACTTTTTCAATGATTAATTTTCTTGAGTTTCTATTGAATACAACACGATGTAGGGTAAGGGACTCTTCTTCAAATATAATAATATATTGTGTATCAATTCTTTTGTGACTTTTATGCTCTCAAGTAGTCTATGTTACTCACCTACAACCTCTATCTCTTCAACATTCACTTCAAGATCCATATATTCTGGACCAATTTCATTTTCATGTACTACTTCATCTTCCCCCTCTTTGTTTGTATTTATTTTTCTTTTATTAGCAATTGGGAGTATGTGTGACTTCTCAAGATTTACCTTTGAAGGGTTTTGGTCTCCTCCATCATCAAAATTATCAATTGAAGAATTTTTTTGTTCTTATATTGGATTTTGCGGTTTTTATTTGGTTGAACCACTTTTTTGGGAAATGTTCAAGGACTGAGAAATTATTTCATTTGTAACCTATCCTTGTTTTATGTGATGGTAATTGGTACTGAAAATAGTCTCAATATCATCTTGTCCTTTTTCAACAGACAACCCTTCAATATTTTGATTGTCATCTTCTCCTTCTACGAATAAAACTATCTTGGAAAACACCATGATATATCACATTGATGTCATGTGGGTCATGAATAGTTGGTTAGGTTCAAAACCTATAATACCCCGGTTTTGAGTCCCCATATTAAATAATGTATTTTATTTATTTATGAAAAGACAGAGTGCCCAAACAATTAAAAGAGGTCAATGTACCTAGGAAATGTAATTTCTTTATCCTTATTAATAATAAAATACAACGCTGGCTACTAGACGGACAAGGATAAGAATTATAGGGGGGTATGATTCCATGAGAGAGGGGGATAAGTCTTTTATTATAATTTTTTTACCCATATTTTTTTTTATTTGATTTCCAAGTAAATATATAAGCCCATCTTGTGGGATATTTGGGGGTTCTTCTTCATTCACACTTTCACAATTTCATTCATTGCTGCTCAATTATCATTCCTCATTCATCCTTGTTCTTGGATTGGTACATGGAGGGAGAATTGTTGAGGAAGAAGCCATTGTTTGTTGGCTATAGTGATGACTGGTGTATTCCATCCATGAATTTATGCTTACATGCCTAAGATGCATTGGAATGTACTAGCTTTTATTCACATCCGTGAGTCCTAAGAGTCCCAACATGGATATTATTGACCAGATGCACTGGATCCCTGGAAGGAGGTGGAAAACCTGAGGGACTGCATTGCAGAGAAGGGGTTCCATTCTCTTGGGTTGTGCAGGCTAGAGATAAGAGAGTTGGTGTACTTTGGATTGTTGTGTGTTGATAAACCTGTGAGATATTGAGTGTTGACTGGTTTTGGAAGCTGAGAAACACCCTGGAACCATCCTTGTGGATTCATAGCCCTAGATCGGGGGTGATATTGTTGTTGATACTTGGACCAACAATTTATACAGTTGGGTGGAACGTCCTTGGTCTGCAACTAGTTGGTGAATCATTTTGTTAAAGATAAGTGCTCTCTATCATGTGTTTCTATGCTTATATATTTGATTTCCATCATGTATTAATTAATATCTTTGAGATATGTGTCTTTAATGTTCTTGCATGCTGATGATTGTTTTGCATGGCATAATTTCCGTTTATTCTATGATGTAGTGTGAATCTTGATGATTGCATGTGAGTCTTTCATGTTTCTTTTTTAATTGAATGTCATTAGAAATTTGAAATCAGTTTTGAAGTGTTTAATTTGAAGTAGCATGTCCATCCCATGGGTGGCTGGGTATGTTATAGATTGGTATAAGATCAAGCTTACAAACACTAAGATTGGATGGGACGATTAACAGTGCACATATTTGAAATTTGCAAAAATGTAGTTGTAGATGATGTCTACAATTCGTTTGTTAAAATTACAACAGTGGAATTGAGAGAACATTCATGGGAATTGAAGAAAGGGAACCTTGGAATTAAAAAAAAATAAAAAAAATGAGAAATTCAGTTTATAATTGCGACAAAAATTGGACCTGTAGATGGTCAAAATTTGAGATTGCAGAGCGCCATGGTGAAATTAAGTGGAATTGGGCGTTTATGGAGAAAGCCCTAAAATTACGATTAAATTCATGAGGAAATTTGACATAGAAGGATCGAATTCCATGCGGAGAGTTAATTTGTTGCTTATAGGTCCATATTGGTTGTATTGGTTTGAATTGCAATCTCTAATGGTTGACACAAAAATAATTGCGAAATTGGGCATATTTGGAAATTTTTGAAATTCGACAAAATTGGAAAAATTGGGAATTTTTTTGTACCGTTGACGTTAGCATGACATGGGGGACATGTGTTACTTGATGTGGCATATATGTGACATGTAATTATAAGGTGGAATCTACATGGCAGCATGGTGGCACAGGTGGCGAGTGACCTAGCACCCCAAGTGGCGGTCAATGTGGAGTTTGTGTGGTAGAGTTGTCTGCTTGTCGGAACCCAGAGCCAGACCCACATAACCCCAATTGTGGGGTGGAATCAAGTGGGTTTTGTATAACCCAAGGTGGGGAGGATGCAATGAAAAAATGTGCGACACATCACCCCTAGCCAAAACCTTGGTTAGGTTTTGTGGACCCTCCCTATTGCGTTAGCAGTCGACAGGTTGGGGGGTCAAACATGGGTTGTCGATCGTCGTCGATGCCCAATGCACATTAAACATTGGATTTTAATGGTGTGAAAATTTGAGGGCCAATGTATATGGGTGCAAGATGGGAGTCACCCATCCCCGTGACCCAATATAAAGGCACCACTTGGTAGCCAAGGAATTACAGACCTGAAATATAACAGGTGCACACCAGTGAAGGATAAAGAAAAAAGAGTAATAGAGGAAAGATGTAAGGGCCCATAGGGCAAGGCCAAGAGTTGCAGAGAGATGACATGGAATCCTTTCACGTGTTCCAGGTGCAATGGGAGGTCACACTATCATCCCATTCAGTGGGTTTTTATTTAAAATTATCATAAATGATTAAAAATTATTAGAAGATTCCAGTAATTTTCCAAGTGTTTAACTTGCAAGCCATTTTTGAAGGCCTAAATGACGTTTTGGAGAAGTAAAATTTGAAACAATATGTCCTTCTAGGAAACACCATTTCTTCATCCCAAATAATAGAGCTCGAAGATATCTTTCTAACAATGTAAACCATTAATCAAATGAAGTTAGTATGATGGATTTACAACCCAAATAGTGGAGGGTAAATTTTAACTCCAATTAACTTCCGAGAGTCATAACTTTCAGTTAGAGATCGGATCAGGATATGAGTACAATCATTGGAAAGACAATTCAAATAATAACAATATGGAATTATTAGAATTTGGAAAATTTTGATATAAATATTCATAAACTGAGCAGAAAGAGGATTATAAGAGAACAAAATCAAATAAATTCTCAAGTGATTCAAAGCCTAAATAAGTTGTAGAGACAAGAAAAGAATGGATTAAACTCAAGACAGAAGGAAGAGGAAGATATCATGAAAGAAGAGATCATTATAGAATATATGGTTATTCAAGAAGTGCTATAATAACTCATAGACATCACTCACCTCCTTACTCAGAAAGGAAACTTTATGCATATGAAGATTTTGTAAGTAGTCTAGAGGTATCTCCTATTAGGAACCAAAGAAGAAGACATGAATTGGATAGTTTTCACAGAGAGTTGAGGAAACTTAAGCCACCATCCTTCGATGGTGAAAGAGAAAAAGAAGATGATGTTAAAGCATGGCTTCTTGAACTCATGAGGTATTTTCAATTTCATAATTACTCATTAAACCTATAAGCCAAGATTTCCACTTACCATTTACATGGAAAACCTGATATGTGGTGGGATCAGCTTAAGCAAGTTGAGCACATAAGTGATAGCATGATCACTGGGAAGAAATTCAAGAAATGTTTTCAGAAGGAGTACCTTTCAGAGAACTTATATGAAAGTAAAATTCAGGTGTTCTTTGAAATCAGGCTAGGAAGCATGACCATGGTAGAGTATGAAAAGAAGTTCCTGGGAATGCTAAAGTATGTGAGGTTTATAAAAGATGAGAAGGTGAAAAACACAAATTTTTTAGTGGAATTCCTTCATTTTATAAAAAGAAGATTCAATATAATGAGCCCAGTAC
This sequence comes from Picea engelmannii, assembly GCA_009831015.1. NCBI lineage: Eukaryota > Viridiplantae > Streptophyta > Pinopsida > Pinales > Pinaceae > Picea > Picea engelmannii. Next base: position 549,248 of record ML805860.1, read on the forward strand.
ATTGACTGAGACTATCAGGAAGTCTAAGTACCTATATGAGCAAGGAAAGGGAAAAGGTTCTTTGCATAAATATTGGAAGGATAAGAAGAAGGAGAAGTCTAATCAGAGAAAAAAAGTATTCAAACATCTTTTCAATAGAAATATCCCAAATAAAAAATCAGGAAGACCAACCTTCTAAGGATTAATCCAAGAGAGAAGACTCCTTGGGAAAAATGGGACCACCAATCCAATGTTAGGGATGCAAAGAATATCACCTATACAAGGATTTCACTCATAGAAAATACAAAGTGAATAAAATGCATAACATCCAAGAGGCTACAATAGTAGAAGACATGGGAAAAATATATGCAGCCTTAGAAGATCGACAAACAAAGTACCAATCTAATATGATCGAGGTGGAAGGCAATATCATTAATTGGACTATTTCTATTTTAATTGATTCATGAGCAAGCCATTTTTACATTGATCCTAAAATAGTGGATAGATTACATTTGGATAAAAGTAAGATTGAAAAATCAAGTTTGGTTAAGCTAGACATTGGAACCAAAAGAAGGATCAATGATATGGTTAGAGGTTGTCCCATAAGTCTTAACAAAGTAAATACTAATGTTGATCTAAATTTCATACCATTGGGATCTTATGATATTCTAATTGGAATGGATTGTTTGGACAAGGATCATGTTGTCCTAGATTTTCATAACAAGACATTTACATGTCTTGATGAAGAAGGAAAACAAAGAACTATGAAAGGAATTCCAAGAGCCATTTCTATAAGGGAGATTTCATCCTCACAACTTAAGATATGTTTCAGGAAAGGATGTCAATTATATGCAACCCATGTGGAGGAGAAAGGGTACATATGTCAAAGTGTTTCACCTTGGGGAGCACCATTACTCTTTGTCAAAAAGAAGGATGGAACATTGAGGTTGTGTATTGACTTTAGATAGCTGAATAAATACACAATGATTAACACATACCCTCTACCCATAATTGATGACCTCTTTGATCAACTAATATGGGAAAACATATTTTCAAAGATAGACTTAAGATCAATATACCACTAGGTAAGAATCAAGGAATATGACATCAATAAGACAACCTTTAGAACAAAGTATGG
>ML805860.1:550464-563584 GCA_009831015.1 Picea engelmannii
TTTGACCTAAGTGGTATCTACAGACCCTTTGTGGTCGGTCATGGATCATCCTTCTAGTACCCATTTTTAGTGTAGTCCTTGCTCTTATGGCCTCGTCCGATTACCCCTTGGTGGCATTAACTTGGAACCATGTTGGTCATTTATGGCCTAGGTAGGTATGCGAGGGTATTGACATGGATATATTAGGACACATGATCTAGGGGAACCTATGGTCTCACTCACTCATTTCTATGTAAAAGTGTTTCTCATGATATAAAGGTTGTAACACCTATAGAAGAACAATTATCTTAGGCCTGATCATTGACCCCCCTCTTATGTAATTGGCACACTTTATCCTTCAACACTTAGAGATGATGCTCATGAAATTTCACTTTTCCCAAGGTAGTCTCAAATATGTCGAGGAATTATATGTATCCCAAGGAATTGGTCACATCATCTTATGCACTTTTTGGATATTTTTGCATGCATGGGCATCCTCTTGACATGCCACATTGAAGATCCTAGAAAACTCCTCTCTTTCATCAATGTTTGAGCTTATTTTCACTTGATATGAGGCCCAACCCCTACATGTGGATGTACCTACTAGTCATTTGAACACATGTGGCTTTATTTTGACTTGGAGAGGGTAATTTTGTCCTTTATGGAGGATTTGTTTTGGCATGTGGACATTATCTTACCTTCGAGACCTCACTTATAGACTTATGATCACTTTTATAGTAGTCATCCACTTATTTGTGCCTATTTCACTTCACACATGTGGATGTCCCACCTTTTGAGGCTAGATGTTGGATTGCATGAGGGATCCACGCAACTTTTTGAGGACATCTTCTATTATTTTTGTGAGGTCAACCTCCCTTGATGAGAGAGTCTACTAGATGATGACAATTTCCATTTCACTTTTGACGAGGGCATCCACTTGAGAAGATTTTAGTTACATATTTTGAGGGAAACCAACTTTAGAAGAAATTATATTTTGACAGAATGCCCATGATTCCACCAAATCGATGCCATTATATGAAAAATGGCCACAAGATTTATGAAATGTGGTCATAATATAAATTTAGGAAAAAAAATGACACGGTTATGGTTCTTTTAAAATCTGTCACAAGAAGATTCTTGCTAAATTTTTTATGACTCATTTTCACATTTAGAGGAGGTTGTTGAGGCCTTTGAGGAGGTTGTTCCACCTTTTGAAGGGTTTGTTCCACTTATTAAGGGATATGTTTCACATTGGAGACCATTTTATGCCTTGATGTGAGCTTGTTGAGGGTATTTTGACTCATTACTCATGTATCATAGATATTATTATAAAGGTGGCATAACCACCTCATTGTTTACTCATTATTGACCATATTCCCATGGTTTGTGAGGAGGTAGTGGTATTTTTTTGTTTTTCTAGGCTTCATTTAGGAGAATATTATTTTTATGTTGAGAGGATTGTTATATCCCTTTTCTATAAGAAGGGAAGTACCTCTCATTGTAATTCATTTTCTAGAACTTGTGAAGAAAACTTCTTGTATACTTTATGGATTATGTTATGGATGACTAGCTAGAGTTCTCTCCTGGAATTATGTATTGTGGATACTTTTCAAATTGATGGATGTTCATGGATAAATGTTTTTGGTGAACCTATTTGATGAGTAAGTGGTCTCTTTGAATCTTTGTGTAGTTTTATTTTGGATTGTTGCAAGTGTGGTTGTGCTTCTCTAGTGTTGGTGGTGCACTCTCTTTCTTTATTCTTTATAGATCCCTTATCAAAGCAATTGGAGGATTTCTAGTGAATAATCTTCCCCTTGAATCATCTTGAATCTTGTAAGGCACTGTTGATGATAGATATTGTTCAATATCTCAACAAAAAAATCAAGAGGATAAATCCCCCTACCTTTTTAAAGAGGCAACACTCCTCTATAATTATATTAACAAAATTATAAAAGTGCAACTGTAACAAAGAGTATAATCACAAAAATAAAATTCTCTGAGAAAAGGACCAGGAACTTGTCCCAGAAAGAAATAAAATATATTTACAATATTATACAAAAATGAAGGAAATAACATATAATATTATCATGTTTCTCACATCCATCACAATAAAGGCAATATTGGTCATATCATAAGACATAAAGGTATAAGGCCACTATGCAGAGAACTGTAGATGAGTATTGCATTTAAAACTAAAAAATATTATGATAAGCACACTCCAAAAATCTCAGAGTATGAGAAATCATTAGAGCTATTCCCTGAAATAGTTCTGTAGGGAACTCAAAAATAAATGTCTGGTTTGAAAATGAAATGTAAAGAGTTTAATAAAATAAAAGGTGTTTTTCTGAATGGATTGGGGTTGGGCTCCCTTGGACCTTTAAAAGGAAGACTTGGACCTGGAAGAAAAGAGAGAAACAATTATAAATTGGCTATGAGTTTTCATTGAATGAAAAGACATGAGATGGATTATTTATAAATTAGAAGTAAGGAGGATGAGAAATTATGAAAATGACCACTTGACTTACAGTGATGTATTCTTTCGATGTCTCATTTGTTAGATGGAATGTATTTTAAAATTTATTTGGCTGGAAATGCATGACCCACTGTAACTATTTTTCCTTATCTGATTCTATTATCTTGATTAAAGCATTTTTTATCCAATTTTCAATGCATTCTCTCATGGGTGCAACCATTATCTCTTATCTAATTTTGATATTGAATAATTCTTTTTCAAGGTCTTTGAACTCCATTTTGATTTGGTGGAGGGTATATTTGATATCATCATTCTTGTTTACATAATGGAAAAGCCACCCCTATATTTTTGTTTCCAATTATTCAGTCAAGTCGTTAAATCTTTCTACCAATGAGATTTTTAGGGAGTATGACTTTTCTTTTATTTGTTCCTTGGATATAATTATTGAGTTCATGATTAAATGTGGGTCCTCCATGTATTCAGCCGACCCAACTAATTTTAACGCAACTAATTGTAAGAATAATTCACCTCTTTTTAAACTAATGGCATCACATTCAACTAACATTTCTTTTAAACATTTAATTCTCTTGACCCAACATGATTTTAATTGATTTAAATAGAGTGTTGAAGGAAAATCTCCTCCTTTCTGTGATATTCACTAAGGCTTGAAACCCTTACATTGAAAGTAGCGACATATCCTTTATATAATTCTTCATCATTTTCCAAGTTTGCTTGGAGATATTTCCTGAAGTGTGTGATCCTCGAACCCAAAGAGCCTGAGTTGGTTTTCAACTCCCATGTCTCAAGAATTAAATATATTCCTTTCTGAATGTTTTCACCAACATATTTACCGATGGAGGCTAATAAACTTGGAATTCATTTCAATATCGAGCTCGACTCTGGTCTATATTCCAAAGTCTTCAATGGTTATATAGAGGTGATGTGATTGACAAACAGAGGTGGTGGCATCAAGGAACTTTCTAATTCTCTTAATTTTTCCTTCAAAATTGCATTCTCATTTTCTAAATCTCTAATTGAATATTTAAGGCTTCCCCTATGGCCTCATGGAATTCCTTGACCTTAGAGAGTGGAACCCTTTAAAAATCGAGATCTAAATTCCACTTCTCCTTAATTTTATTATTCTTTGAATTTACTTTTTCAATGATTAATTTTCTTGAGTTTCTATTGAATACAACACGATGTAGGGTAAGGGACTCTTCTTCAAATATAATAATATATTGTGTATCAATTCTTTTGTGACTTTTATGCTCTCAAGTAGTCTATGTTACTCACCTACAACCTCTATCTCTTCAACATTCACTTCAAGATCCATATATTCTGGACCAATTTCATTTTCATGTACTACTTCATCTTCCCCCTCTTTGTTTGTATTTATTTTTCTTTTATTAGCAATTGGGAGTATGTGTGACTTCTCAAGATTTACCTTTGAAGGGTTTTGGTCTCCTCCATCATCAAAATTATCAATTGAAGAATTTTTTTGTTCTTATATTGGATTTTGCGGTTTTTATTTGGTTGAACCACTTTTTTGGGAAATGTTCAAGGACTGAGAAATTATTTCATTTGTAACCTATCCTTGTTTTATGTGATGGTAATTGGTACTGAAAATAGTCTCAATATCATCTTGTCCTTTTTCAACAGACAACCCTTCAATATTTTGATTGTCATCTTCTCCTTCTACGAATAAAACTATCTTGGAAAACACCATGATATATCACATTGATGTCATGTGGGTCATGAATAGTTGGTTAGGTTCAAAACCTATAATACCCCGGTTTTGAGTCCCCATATTAAATAATGTATTTTATTTATTTATGAAAAGACAGAGTGCCCAAACAATTAAAAGAGGTCAATGTACCTAGGAAATGTAATTTCTTTATCCTTATTAATAATAAAATACAACGCTGGCTACTAGACGGACAAGGATAAGAATTATAGGGGGGTATGATTCCATGAGAGAGGGGGATAAGTCTTTTATTATAATTTTTTTACCCATATTTTTTTTTATTTGATTTCCAAGTAAATATATAAGCCCATCTTGTGGGATATTTGGGGGTTCTTCTTCATTCACACTTTCACAATTTCATTCATTGCTGCTCAATTATCATTCCTCATTCATCCTTGTTCTTGGATTGGTACATGGAGGGAGAATTGTTGAGGAAGAAGCCATTGTTTGTTGGCTATAGTGATGACTGGTGTATTCCATCCATGAATTTATGCTTACATGCCTAAGATGCATTGGAATGTACTAGCTTTTATTCACATCCGTGAGTCCTAAGAGTCCCAACATGGATATTATTGACCAGATGCACTGGATCCCTGGAAGGAGGTGGAAAACCTGAGGGACTGCATTGCAGAGAAGGGGTTCCATTCTCTTGGGTTGTGCAGGCTAGAGATAAGAGAGTTGGTGTACTTTGGATTGTTGTGTGTTGATAAACCTGTGAGATATTGAGTGTTGACTGGTTTTGGAAGCTGAGAAACACCCTGGAACCATCCTTGTGGATTCATAGCCCTAGATCGGGGGTGATATTGTTGTTGATACTTGGACCAACAATTTATACAGTTGGGTGGAACGTCCTTGGTCTGCAACTAGTTGGTGAATCATTTTGTTAAAGATAAGTGCTCTCTATCATGTGTTTCTATGCTTATATATTTGATTTCCATCATGTATTAATTAATATCTTTGAGATATGTGTCTTTAATGTTCTTGCATGCTGATGATTGTTTTGCATGGCATAATTTCCGTTTATTCTATGATGTAGTGTGAATCTTGATGATTGCATGTGAGTCTTTCATGTTTCTTTTTTAATTGAATGTCATTAGAAATTTGAAATCAGTTTTGAAGTGTTTAATTTGAAGTAGCATGTCCATCCCATGGGTGGCTGGGTATGTTATAGATTGGTATAAGATCAAGCTTACAAACACTAAGATTGGATGGGACGATTAACAGTGCACATATTTGAAATTTGCAAAAATGTAGTTGTAGATGATGTCTACAATTCGTTTGTTAAAATTACAACAGTGGAATTGAGAGAACATTCATGGGAATTGAAGAAAGGGAACCTTGGAATTAAAAAAAAATAAAAAAAATGAGAAATTCAGTTTATAATTGCGACAAAAATTGGACCTGTAGATGGTCAAAATTTGAGATTGCAGAGCGCCATGGTGAAATTAAGTGGAATTGGGCGTTTATGGAGAAAGCCCTAAAATTACGATTAAATTCATGAGGAAATTTGACATAGAAGGATCGAATTCCATGCGGAGAGTTAATTTGTTGCTTATAGGTCCATATTGGTTGTATTGGTTTGAATTGCAATCTCTAATGGTTGACACAAAAATAATTGCGAAATTGGGCATATTTGGAAATTTTTGAAATTCGACAAAATTGGAAAAATTGGGAATTTTTTTGTACCGTTGACGTTAGCATGACATGGGGGACATGTGTTACTTGATGTGGCATATATGTGACATGTAATTATAAGGTGGAATCTACATGGCAGCATGGTGGCACAGGTGGCGAGTGACCTAGCACCCCAAGTGGCGGTCAATGTGGAGTTTGTGTGGTAGAGTTGTCTGCTTGTCGGAACCCAGAGCCAGACCCACATAACCCCAATTGTGGGGTGGAATCAAGTGGGTTTTGTATAACCCAAGGTGGGGAGGATGCAATGAAAAAATGTGCGACACATCACCCCTAGCCAAAACCTTGGTTAGGTTTTGTGGACCCTCCCTATTGCGTTAGCAGTCGACAGGTTGGGGGGTCAAACATGGGTTGTCGATCGTCGTCGATGCCCAATGCACATTAAACATTGGATTTTAATGGTGTGAAAATTTGAGGGCCAATGTATATGGGTGCAAGATGGGAGTCACCCATCCCCGTGACCCAATATAAAGGCACCACTTGGTAGCCAAGGAATTACAGACCTGAAATATAACAGGTGCACACCAGTGAAGGATAAAGAAAAAAGAGTAATAGAGGAAAGATGTAAGGGCCCATAGGGCAAGGCCAAGAGTTGCAGAGAGATGACATGGAATCCTTTCACGTGTTCCAGGTGCAATGGGAGGTCACACTATCATCCCATTCAGTGGGTTTTTATTTAAAATTATCATAAATGATTAAAAATTATTAGAAGATTCCAGTAATTTTCCAAGTGTTTAACTTGCAAGCCATTTTTGAAGGCCTAAATGACGTTTTGGAGAAGTAAAATTTGAAACAATATGTCCTTCTAGGAAACACCATTTCTTCATCCCAAATAATAGAGCTCGAAGATATCTTTCTAACAATGTAAACCATTAATCAAATGAAGTTAGTATGATGGATTTACAACCCAAATAGTGGAGGGTAAATTTTAACTCCAATTAACTTCCGAGAGTCATAACTTTCAGTTAGAGATCGGATCAGGATATGAGTACAATCATTGGAAAGACAATTCAAATAATAACAATATGGAATTATTAGAATTTGGAAAATTTTGATATAAATATTCATAAACTGAGCAGAAAGAGGATTATAAGAGAACAAAATCAAATAAATTCTCAAGTGATTCAAAGCCTAAATAAGTTGTAGAGACAAGAAAAGAATGGATTAAACTCAAGACAGAAGGAAGAGGAAGATATCATGAAAGAAGAGATCATTATAGAATATATGGTTATTCAAGAAGTGCTATAATAACTCATAGACATCACTCACCTCCTTACTCAGAAAGGAAACTTTATGCATATGAAGATTTTGTAAGTAGTCTAGAGGTATCTCCTATTAGGAACCAAAGAAGAAGACATGAATTGGATAGTTTTCACAGAGAGTTGAGGAAACTTAAGCCACCATCCTTCGATGGTGAAAGAGAAAAAGAAGATGATGTTAAAGCATGGCTTCTTGAACTCATGAGGTATTTTCAATTTCATAATTACTCATTAAACCTATAAGCCAAGATTTCCACTTACCATTTACATGGAAAACCTGATATGTGGTGGGATCAGCTTAAGCAAGTTGAGCACATAAGTGATAGCATGATCACTGGGAAGAAATTCAAGAAATGTTTTCAGAAGGAGTACCTTTCAGAGAACTTATATGAAAGTAAAATTCAGGTGTTCTTTGAAATCAGGCTAGGAAGCATGACCATGGTAGAGTATGAAAAGAAGTTCCTGGGAATGCTAAAGTATGTGAGGTTTATAAAAGATGAGAAGGTGAAAAACACAAATTTTTTAGTGGAATTCCTTCATTTTATAAAAAGAAGATTCAATATAATGAGCCCAGTACATTGACTGAGACTATCAGGAAGTCTAAGTACCTATATGAGCAAGGAAAGGGAAAAGGTTCTTTGCATAAATATTGGAAGGATAAGAAGAAGGAGAAGTCTAATCAGAGAAAAAAAGTATTCAAACATCTTTTCAATAGAAATATCCCAAATAAAAAATCAGGAAGACCAACCTTCTAAGGATTAATCCAAGAGAGAAGACTCCTTGGGAAAAATGGGACCACCAATCCAATGTTAGGGATGCAAAGAATATCACCTATACAAGGATTTCACTCATAGAAAATACAAAGTGAATAAAATGCATAACATCCAAGAGGCTACAATAGTAGAAGACATGGGAAAAATATATGCAGCCTTAGAAGATCGACAAACAAAGTACCAATCTAATATGATCGAGGTGGAAGGCAATATCATTAATTGGACTATTTCTATTTTAATTGATTCATGAGCAAGCCATTTTTACATTGATCCTAAAATAGTGGATAGATTACATTTGGATAAAAGTAAGATTGAAAAATCAAGTTTGGTTAAGCTAGACATTGGAACCAAAAGAAGGATCAATGATATGGTTAGAGGTTGTCCCATAAGTCTTAACAAAGTAAATACTAATGTTGATCTAAATTTCATACCATTGGGATCTTATGATATTCTAATTGGAATGGATTGTTTGGACAAGGATCATGTTGTCCTAGATTTTCATAACAAGACATTTACATGTCTTGATGAAGAAGGAAAACAAAGAACTATGAAAGGAATTCCAAGAGCCATTTCTATAAGGGAGATTTCATCCTCACAACTTAAGATATGTTTCAGGAAAGGATGTCAATTATATGCAACCCATGTGGAGGAGAAAGGGTACATATGTCAAAGTGTTTCACCTTGGGGAGCACCATTACTCTTTGTCAAAAAGAAGGATGGAACATTGAGGTTGTGTATTGACTTTAGATAGCTGAATAAATACACAATGATTAACACATACCCTCTACCCATAATTGATGACCTCTTTGATCAACTAATATGGGAAAACATATTTTCAAAGATAGACTTAAGATCAATATACCACTAGGTAAGAATCAAGGAATATGACATCAATAAGACAACCTTTAGAACAAAGTATGGGCATTATGAATATGTAGTGGTGACATTTTGGCTAACCAATGCAACAATTGTCTTTATGTTTTTAATGAATGGTATATTCAGAAATTATTTGGATAAGTTTGTCATAATATTCTTGGATGACATACTTATCTATTCTAAGTCAGAGGAAGAACATGAACATCACTTGAGATTGATATTGCAAGTGTTGAGGCAACATCAGTTGTATGAAAAGGTTAGTAAGTGTTATTTTTACTAAGGACAAATCCATTACTTGGGACACAATATTTTAGAACAAGGTATAGTGTTTTAGAATATTTTAGATCCAGATAAGATTGAAGTAATTAGAGGATGGCCAACACCTGGGAATGTTTCAGAAGTCAGATACTTTATGGGATTAGTTGGTTACTACAGAAGATTTATAGCAATGTTCTCTAAGATTGCTCATCCCATCACTTCTTTGCAAAAGAAGGGAATTAAATTTGAATGGACAAATGAGTGTGAATAAAACTTTAAATTGTTGAAATAATTACTTACTAGTGCACCTATTTTAAAGATTGTTGACCCAAATGAAATTTTTGTGGTATGTATAGATGCATGCAAGGAAGGACTTGGTGGAGTCCTCACTCAAGATGGACATGTCATTGGTTATGAGTCTAGAAATCTTAAAGAACATGAGAGTAACTATGCCACACATAACTTGGAACTTGCTTCCATTGTTCATGCATTGAATATGTGGAGGCATTATCTCATGGGAAACATATTTGAATTAAGAACAAACCATAGTGTTCTGAAATATATTTTTGAACAACCAACTTTGAATGCCAGGAAAACAAGGTGGCTGTAATTTTTAAGTCAATATGACTTTGACATCAAGAATATCAAAGGAAAATAAAATAATATTGTTGATGCACTCATTAGAAGAGTACATCTCATGCATGCTACAACCATTAGTGTGCATCCATTAGATTTGAAGAGAGGAATTTTAGATGTTGTTGTTACAGATCAACATTACCTACAGGTAAAAGAAAGCTTACAATAGGAAGATGTACAACACAAAATTAAAGAATATGAGATGAAGATGGATTACTTATGCATAAAAATAGAATTTATGTTCCTAGTCCCGGAGAAATTAGGAATTTGGTATTAAAAGAAATGTGTAATGTTATGTATGTAAAATATCCCAGCTACTAGAAAACAATTACAACAGTAAGAAGCCAATTATTTTGGCTAGGAATGAAGAAATATGCTGCTGACTACATTTCTAGATGTATGGAATGTCAGAAAGTGAAGGATGAGCATAGACACCAAACGGGTTTGCTACAACCATTACCGATTCCAGAGAAGAAATGGAAAGTGGTAACCATTGATTTCATAACTAAATTTCCCAGGACAACAAGGAAACATGATTCAATAATGGTAGTGGTTGATAAATTGACAAAGGATGCTCATTTTGTTCTTGTAAAAATGACTCATACAACAAATAATGTTGCAGAAATTTACATGATGGAGATTGCTAGATTGCATGGGATACCTAAGGGAATTGTTTTAGATAGAGGTACAAAGTGTACTTCAAATTTCTGGAGGGGATTGTTTAAATGATTTGGTACAAATATGAACTTTATCACAACATACCATCCATAGTCAGATGAGAAGATAGAGAGACTCAACCAAGTAATTGAAGACATGTTGAGAATCTATGTGATGGATAAGCCATCTAAGTGGGAAGATTACTTCCACTTGGTTGAGTTTACATATAATAATGGGTATCAATATTCATTGAAAATGATCCCATTTGAAGCTTTGTATGTTAGGAAATACAATACTCTAATGAGTTGGGACAACCCATAAGACAAAGTGGTACTTGGGAAAAAATTGCTCAAGGATATGGAAGACCAGATGGTTAGAATTAAGCAAAATTTAAAGGCAACTCAAGATAGATAGAAAATTTATGAAGATAAGAGTTGAACAACTAGAGAATTTAAAGTGGGAGAGCATGTTCTTTTAAAAGTAAATACCAATAAGAGCTCATTGAGGTTGGGTAGTTGTACAAAGATAGAAACCAGATTATGTGGTCCATATGAGATATTGGACAGAATAGGGCCAATTGCATACATGCTTGCATTTCCTGCTTCCATGAATGTGCATAATGTATTTCATGTCTCTTTGCGGAAAAAGTATATACATGATCATAACCATGTTATTGATTGGAATTTGATCCAGGTAGAGGTAGTAGGATACTTTCAGGTCCAACTGGTGGGCATATTGGACAAAAAAGTCGAAATTCTCAAGAATCAAGTCATAGAACTGGTAAAAGTTTAGTGGACCCGCTACTATCCTCAAGATGCTACTTGGGAGCATGAAGATTCCATGCGGGAAAAGTATCCATGACTTTTTGAATAAGATTTGAAATTTTGATTTATGTTTTGTACATGGATTGAGGACAATGCCAAAATAAGGGGCGAATGTAATAGCCTAGTTTTGAGTCCCCATATTAAATAATGTATTTTGTAATTTATGAAAGGACGGAGTGCCCAAACAATTAAAAAAGGCGAACGTGCCTAGGAAATGTAATGTTTTGATCATTATTAATAACAAAATACATAGTTGGCTGCTAGAAAGACAAGAAAAATATTTATAAGGGGGATATGATTCCACGAGAGAGGGGGATTAAGGGGCTAAGTATTTTATTATATTTTATTTACCCATAATTTCTTTAATTGAGAGAAGTGGTTACATGAACTTCTTGGGGGAAGACCATGTGATTCTTTATTTCCAAGTAAATATATAAACTCATCTTGTGGGTTGTTTGGTAGTTCTTCTTCATTCACACTTTCACTCTTTCATTCATTGTCAATTATCATTCCTCATTCATCCTTGTTCTTGGATTGGGACATGGGGGGGAAATTGTTGAGGAAGAATCCATTTTCTTTTGGTTGTAGTAATGACTGGTGTATTCCAGCCATGAATTTGTGCCTACATGCCTGAGATGCATTGGCATGTACTAGATTTTATTCACATCTACAAGTCTTGTGAGTCCCAGCATGGAGATTCTTGACCAAATGCACTGGATCCCTAAAAGGAGGTGAACAACCTGAGGGACTACATGGAAGAAAAGGGGGTCCATTCTCTTGGGTTGTGGAGGCTGGAGAGAAGAGAGTTGGCATACTTTGGATCGTTGTATGTTGAGAAACCTATGAGAGCTTGAGTGCTTACTAGTTTGGGAAACCAAGTGACACCATGGAACCATCCTTTTGTATTCATAGCCCTGACTTGGGGGTGACATTTTTGTTGACAATTGAAAAAAAAGTGTCTATGGTTGGGTGGAATGTCCTTGGTCTACAACTAGTTGGTGAATCATTTTGTTAATGAAAAAGTGCTCTCTGTCATGTGTTTCTATTCTTATATATTGTATTTCAACTGTGTATTAATTAATATCTCTGAGACATGTGTATTTAATGTTTCTACTTGCTGATGATTGTTATGCATGACATATTTTCCATGTATTCTATGATGTAGTTTGAATCTAGATGATTGCATGTGAGTATTTCATGATTATTTATTAATTGAATGTCATCGGAAATTCAAAATTAGTTTTGAAGTGTTTAATTTGAAGTAGCATGCCCAGCTTGTGGATGATTGGGTATCTTACAAAACCCTTGATCTCATTAACTTTATTCAGGTCAAATAAATCAAAATGAGTTGAAGTTTCTTTTTTTTTCCTGGGAATACAGCTCGGGTAACCCCCGATTAGTTCCCTACATTTCATGGATGGTAAATGAGGTAAACCGTTCATCCTAATTACGTGCCTATGCCAGTGGGGATATCAAGTGAGGCTCTAAACTGGCTCTTGGCCAGGGATTCGACCCTCGAACCTCATGCGAGCAAAAAACTGTTGAATTTTTTAATTAAAATAATGTACCAAGGCAAGTGTTTCTCTTCCCTAGGCGCCTAAGGGGAGAAATTGTCGAAATTGGGTCTTAGTCAAATTAATTTGTGAGATGCAAATTAAAAGATAACTTTATGATTGAAGTGAGGGTGAGTGAAGAGACACCAAATCTCAGCCACCCATCTAATCTAATCTCAGCTGTTAGATTAGAAAACGCCTCACCTTCCCTCATGAAGTTGATTAAGGCAAGTGGGTGCACCCATTCTTGGGTAACAAGGAGTGAAAGAAATCTTGGTGAGAGGCCAAGAGGCTTTTTGGTGAGATGCCAAGAGAAAGAGGAAGAAACAACAGTCTTGTTGAGAGAACAAGAGAGGAGCTGAAGAATTCTTGTTGAGAAAACAAGAGAGAGCAAGA
>ML805860.1:568589-592613 GCA_009831015.1 Picea engelmannii
AAGTTAGACCGAAAATATTTGTGTCTAATATTTTCTGAGTTTTGCATATTGCTGATATTTAATTTCTGCGTTGAAAACGATGTTCATAATCCTCATGTTTCAATTCTGAAATTTATTTTCTATTCAGAAATTTATTTTCTGTTGAGTTTTTAGATGCTGAAACACCGTTGTAGCTTATGCTGAAACACCGTTGTAGCTTATGTTGAAACACCGTTGTAGCTTATGTTGAAACACCGCTGTAGTATATGCTGAAACACAGTGCTGAGTATATGCTGAAACACCAGGCTGTAGCATATGCTGATGCTGAAACACCGTTGTGAGAAGATGCTGAAACACCAGACTGTAGCATATTCTGATGTTGAAACACCGTTGTGAGCAGATGTTGAAACACCAGGCTGTAGCATATGCTGATGCTGAAACACCATTGTGAGCAGATGCTGAAACACCGCTGTAGCATATGCTGAAATAGTGCCGAAACTGAGTTTGGCATTTAAATTTGGTAGAAAAATCAGTGAGACTGAAACTGGGTGGGATTTTGAAAAATTTAACAAAAACGACACTCATCCACTTGAGCTAACCCATCGGTCTAAAATGAGTTGAAGTTTCATCTAAATGGAAAATACTTTTCATGGTAATTTCCCCAATCTCCCATGGTAAAGGGATAAATTTTATTTTCCTCTTTTCTTTAAAAAAGTGTTCTGAAAACTTGTACTGTCTACATACTTCAACTATGAAGAATATGACAGAAACATAAAAGGGTATAAGTGAAGGTTTTTCATGTGAGAAATAAAGTCAGATGATGCTAAAATCATCTATATCTTCGAAGCTTCATTTTTTGAATAGGAAGGATGTAGCCTCTAGTGAAAACCTTGATGTATTAGGACCATAAATTAATCTTTTGAAAGAAAAAATAAAATCATTGTGAACCTCATAAAAATTGTATGCATCGTTTTTCTTCCAGAGTGAAGGGTGCCACACTTGTACAGGGTCAGTTTTATAGTTAACCTTTTTGGCCATGGGTATGTTCTTCAACACATGACAGTAAGTCACAATCAAAATTAGGTAACAATACATGTATAATATTTTACTTTTGCGAAAGTTTCCAAGATGGAAGGATAATTCACTCGAAATAATCCTTGACCAGTCGAAAATGGTGTTCTCATGAATTGAAAAATGCAATATATATAAAGAAATATTTGGTACAGTAGTTGTGGATTCCTGTCTGGTTATCCTAGAAAATAGCCATGTGATTTCTTTGTAGGGATACTTCAGTGAACATACCTAGATATTGGAGAACTCTTCAGGAAAAACTGACAAATCTTCAAGTTAGCTCTGTAAAATTTTAGTTCCTTCATTTTTTGTCTTAAGACAATCCTCGACTTCAACACTCTTTAAAACCATGGTTGATTCAGGGAGTTTGAAAATTATTTTAAAATTAGAGGGAGATAAAGAAATAAGTGTTTCTCCTTGTAATTGACTGATTCTTATTTCCTTATCAAACTTAGCTACACACCACAAAATCAATTCCTCAAAGTCGTATACC
This sequence comes from Picea engelmannii, assembly GCA_009831015.1. Taxonomy (NCBI): domain Eukaryota; kingdom Viridiplantae; phylum Streptophyta; class Pinopsida; order Pinales; family Pinaceae; genus Picea; species Picea engelmannii. Next base: position 570,133 of record ML805860.1, read on the forward strand.
TATGGCACACACCCTAGTGATGTGATTTCGGATGTCCATATCTTATTCAAATTCTTCTCTGGGGGTGGTAACAAAGAATAATATTTGTAATAATGTGACCACTGAAATCCCTGATCTTCTCATCCCAAAATATTTACGATGTCTTCGCAAAATTGTTCTTTTATTTGAGCTGACATATTAGTCAAGGTGATAGGCTTAAAATAGTTCTTTAAGTTTCCAGTATCGAAAAACACTTGTTTTGTTTTAAAACATTCAAAATCTCTTAATTCGAGGATTTAAATGATAACTCGTATTAACATTTACAGAAGTTTTCCTCAAGAATATTGTTATTAACAACTGTATTAACACCATACAAGTGGTAGTAATTTTTGGAAAGAGTGATTTAATGTAGGTTGGAAAACATGAACTTTAACATCCCCATTACCAAACTTCTCTAATACCAATCTGTAACATCCTCGTTACCAAACTTCTCTATTGCAAATTTCTATTACCAATCAAACTTCTATGATACCATAATGTAATCTTACTCGACCTAGTACTGAGAAATGCTACTCCAAAATCCAATGTGTAGATTCTAATCTATAACATAAGTTTTCACATTAATACTTGAAGTAACGCACTCAACCCAAAGCTAAGTTTCACCACACAAACATTTATCTTTTTACACAAATTAAAACAACAGAAGTAACATAATGAATCTATGTGCCCAAGAATATTAAGAAAATTGCTTTACTACATGTGTATTCCATACTGAACATGAGATCACTATTGCATGTGCAACCATTCTGGCGTCACATGCCAATTCTTTTCTCCTTGTGTGCACAGATTGCCTCCCTGCATGCACAAGTAAATCCATCCTCTAGTGCACACAGAGTATTTTCCTACACGTATGGCCATTCTAACCTTGTCTCAGAGACTCATAACCAATATCATAAGGTTAAAATAACAAGAAAGATAAAAACAACTATCATACTCATGCAAAAATACAAATACTGATTATTATCACCACACATACATGTGAAAGCACATAATATAGAATAACAAAAATTAAATCCATATTAAACACAGTTAATTAAGAAACAACATACAAGAATTAAACCCATATTAAATAAATACTATAATTAAAACCATATTAAACATAGATAATTAAGCACATAGTAAATGATACAAGCACATAAAGACACTTATCGTTTATGAAAAGTCACCAACTAAGTGAAGAACTCAGATGTTCCTCCTAGCCATAAACTCTTTTGTTCATATACTTTCAGCAGCAGGTCACCCCCAAGCTGGGGCTTAACTCCAATAGGGAAAAAGGGTTCCTAATGCTAGAATAAGGTATGATAATCAACATAATTTCTTAGTCCAAGGGGCCACTGCCACAACTAGTCTACAGTCTCTCATTCCCCATGCGCTTGTCACACCTAAGGAAGTGTTCCCCTTCTCTTCTAAATAATGCCTCGACTACCCCACTTCTCTTCCATGGTTCCAACAACATGCCATACAGGAGGTCTCAGAGCCCTACAACTAATTCCCAACACACCAGGGAAAAATTCCCAACAAATATCTCATCTGGAGAGAATTCTCATGGGCCTGACAACCTGCCTCTTCAAAAAACAATCTCTCACCTAGAGAGAATGCTCATGGTCCTGGAAACCCACCTCTTCGACAAAAAAACTATGGTTACAATATAAAACACACTTACAAGATTTTCTATGCAGATAAGGTAATAGTCGTCCTTCTTAGATGGTACGACCCCCTCTGCACACGATAAAATGAAGGACTAAATCCCCCCCCTTTTCCATTTTATGGTGGAGTTATCCCCGGTCTCTTTTTGACTACTCTATCTACACGCAACGATGTGATATTATTAATAACTTGAGTATGATTACATTTTACAAGGATATGTGCATTGGCCTATTTACATACATATGTGTGTGTGTGTGTGTGTGTGTGTGTACACACACATATATAACTCGGCTCGATGAAAACTATCAGATAATCCCCACGACTTAATCAAGTGCACACAACATTGTGAAATGTGCACACCCTTCCTTTGATGTTCAACCATGCGCACTTACCTAGGTGCAAACATCACTATGAAATTTGCACACCCTTTCTTTGATAACAAATCCTGCACACTACTTAGGTGCATGCAAAACCAATACTTGGTTCCAACGACTCATCGGACTATATGTACATTTACATTTACAATTGGTACCAAAGGCTCACTAGCCTATATGTACAAGTATAAAGGGTTTCGTATTAGGAAAATTACATTCCCCTCCCCCTTATTTATGCACTATCATCAATGCATTATATACACATGTAGATACAAAATTTCAAAAATATTAAAAAAGATGTGGATACTCTACCCTCATAGCATCCTCAAGCTCCCAAGTTTCATCCTCAAAATTGTACTAGGTTCATTGGACCTTTACTAACTCCATAGATCTAATCCAAATATATTTTATTTTTCGATCCAATATGAAAACCTGTTGCACTCGAAAATTGCCTTCTAGCTCCACCTGAATCAAATTCCAAACAATAATATGACTAGCATCAAGTACGTACTTTTTAAGAAATGATACATGGAAAACATTATGAATACACATGGATGCAAGCAATGCAATATTGTATGCTACAGGACGAATCCTTTCTAGGATTTCAAATGGCCCACAATAGCGCACTGCCAACTTAGAACAACTTCCCAACTTCAGGGAATTTCACCTGGATTTTACTTTCAAGAACACGTGATCACCCACTTTAAAATATCTGTGGGTTCTTCCTTTATATACACAGCGTTTTCTTCATGTCTTGGGAAACCTTTAAATTTTTCCTTATTTTTACCATATTCTCCTCCAATTCTCTAAGTAGATCTAGCCCAACCACTATGTAGTATGTTGGGTTGTCCCAACTCACTAGTATGTTTCACTTTCTTCTACAAAGTGCCTAAAATGGGCTCATATTTAAATATGCTTGTACCCATTGTTGTAAGAAAACTCTACCAAGTGAAGGAATTCTTCCCATTTTGATGGCTTATCCATCACATACATCCTGAGAATATATTCAATCACCCAATTTACCCTCTTTGTTTGTCCATCTGTCTCAGGGTGATATGTTGTGCTAAAGTTTAGATTTGTCCCAAATCCTTTAAATAGCCCTTTCCAAAAGTTCGATGTGAAATTGGAATCTCTGTAAGACAAAATTATCTTAGGTATACCATGCATCTTAGCAATTTCTCGCATGTATATTTCAGCTATGTTGGTTGCCTTGTGCATTGACTTCACTGGAATAAAATGGGAATCTTTAATAATCTTGTCCACCACTACCATAATAGAATCATGTTTCTTAGAAATCCTAGGTAGCTTAGTAATGAAATCCATAGTTAAAACTTCCCACTTCCACTCAAGAATGGGCAAAAGATGTAGCAAACTAGATGGATGTCTATGCTCATACTTGACCTTTTGACATTCAAGGAATCTAGAAATAAAATCAACAAATTCCTTTTTCATGTCTGGCCAATAGTACTTGTGTTTTACTACGACAATTTTCTTTTGGTATCCTAGGTGTCCTGCATAAGGAACCTTATGAATCTCTAGTAATATCATAATTTTCAACTCCTGATCATTTGGGACATAGACTCTGTGTGTATACATGAGGATTCCACCCTCTTTTAGCTCATAACGTTCCCAATTCTGATGTGACATACCTTGCTGTAAATTCGCCTTTATGTCCACATAGCGCTAATATGATTTGGAAACCTCTAAAATTCTATCACACATATTTGATTTGTACATGCTAATGGTTGTAGCATGTATCTCATGCACCCTCCTATTGAGTGCATCAACCACTTGTTCTCTTTTCCTCTGATATGATTTATTTCAAAGTCATAATCATTGAGGAATTACAACCACCTACTTTTTCTGACATTTATACTTGGCTATCCAAAAAAATACTTTAGACCACTATGATCTGTTCTCAACTCAAATATTTTACCCATGAGATAGTGCCACCACATCTTCAAGGCATGCACTATGGCTGCTAATTCTAATTCATGAGTAGCATAGATCCTTTCATGATATTTTAACTTACTTGATTCATAGCACACAACCTGCCCATTTTTACTAAGGACTCCATCGAGCCCTTCCTTGCATGCATCCATGCACACAACAAAGTCTTCATCTGAATCATCAATTCTCAAAATTGGTGCACTTGTCAACAAACCCTTCAAGTGCTGAAAAGTGCTTGCACAATCCAAAGTCCATTCAAATCATGCACCTTTCTTTTGTAAGGATGTAATTAGATGTGAAATATTTGAGAAGCCTTCAATAAACCTTCTGTAATAACCTTCAAGTCACATGAAGGACCTCACCTCTACGACATTTCTCAGTGTCATTCATTCCTCAATGTTTTTTATCTTTTCTAGATCTACAACTATTCCTTCCTCGGAAATAATATGACCCAAATAATGAATATATCGCTAATAAAATGAGCACTTTCTCAAATTTTCATAAAGTTGATGCTCCCTCAATACTTGTAACACCGTCCTCAATTGTTGTTCGTGTTCTTCTTCAGATTTTGAGTAAATAAGTATGCCATCCATAAATACAATGAAAAATTATCTAAGTAGCTTCTGAAAACTCCATTCATCAAACACATGAAGACAAATCGTTCATTTGACAACCTGAATGGCACCACTATAAAATCATAATGTCCTTACCTCGTTCTGAAGGCATTCTTGTTGATGTCTTCTTGTTTAATTCTCACTTGGTGATACCCAAATATGAGATCAATCTTTGAAAATATATACGTGCCCATCAACTGATCAAGAGGTCATCTATCCTTGGAAAAGGATACTTGTTCTTTACTTTTACTTTGTTCAACTACCTAAATTTGATACAAATCCTTAGTATACCATAATTCTTCTTCACGAACAATACTAGGGCACCCAAAGGTGACACACTTGGGAATATATACCCCTTCTTCATAAACTCTTCAAGTTGCATCTGCAACTCTTTCATCTCTAGTGTACTCATCCTATAAGGATTATTGGATACAGGTGTTTCCCCAGGCATCATGTTTATATAGAAATCAATATATTTTTTCAGTGGCAACCCCGATATCTCTTTAAAGACATCCTCAAATTATTTCAGTATTGTGCATTCTTCAACACTTGGCACTTTATCCTTAGGTTCCCCCTCTATATGTGTTGTAAATACTTGACATCATTTTTTGAATCTTTTCTTCAACTGCAAGGCTGAAGCTTCTCTGATAGTTACAACTCTTGGATTTCCTTTAACAATTATTAAGTTTCCTTCCTCATCCATGCAAGTAAATGCCTTATTGTAATAGTCTATAATTGAATGATGTTGGTCTAACCAATCCATACCAATGAGAAAATCATATGAGACCCAAGGTATTATATTCAAATCAACATTTTTTTGCAGTCCCATTATTTCCATTGGGCATTCCTTAACCATCTCATTAATTTCCCTTTTTTCTCCTGTAGCTAACTGCACCAACCAAGGTTATCCAAGCTTGCTTCTCGACAATTGGAATTTTTCCACCATATTAGGATTTAGATAACTATGACTATATCCTGAATCAATTAAAATAACAATGAGTTGGTCATTAATCTTACCTTCCACTTCAATCATGTGCAACTGAAACTCAACTTGCTTGTTATCCAGGGCTGCGTAAATCCTAGGTACATTTTTTCCCATGTCTTCAACTGCCGCAACCTGCTGAACATTATTTGTAGTCCTCTCTTTTTCACCTCTTTGAGGGAAACATCTGTGCATATGATCTCCACCACAACCCCAACACTGAATATATTTTTGCCTTGGATTTTTCCCGACTGTCTCTATCATTCTGGGCTCATTAAGTGTTGGTTGTCCTTATGCAGTATTTATAAAAAATGGTGGCTTAGCCCCCTTCTTCCTCTATTCCACCTTTCTTTTCATCTTGTCTTCCCAAGCCTTTTGGAAATTCGATATTCCCCTTTGCTAATCATAAAGACATTTAACGTGCCTTATGGTTTCCTCTAATGTCTAAGGGTCATCATATTGTATCTTGTCACTGAAAAATGGTGGCATCCCACTCAGGTTTCTCTGAATTTTAACTTGCTCATCCTTGATGAATGTGACATATTTCAACAACTCTAAGAATATTCTTTCATATTGATCTATTGTCATAATCCCAAGCTCGAGTTAAAATAAATCCTTCATTTTCTTCTCATATTATCACTTGGTTAAGTATTTCTTTTGAAAATATCTCTTGAAATCCCTCCAAGTAACCTTCTTTTCATCAATGTGTTTCACTTGCACGAACTGATCCCACCACATTGATGCTTTTCCTTGTATCTAATAGATTGAAATTATCCCTTCTGATTGTGTAGAATAATTATGCAGCTGGAAGTACTTCCTCATACCCAACATCCAGGTCCCTACATCTCCATCCTTCTTGTTCTCACCATCAAAGGTAGGAAGCTTGATATTATTCATTTCTCCTTGTATCTTGTCCACCCCAGTACTTCTCTTATGATTTCTGAAAAGATATGGACTCGAAACATTGTGTTTTTTCCTAAATGAATACTTTGGTGAGTAGTGATTATTCCTATCAATAAATTCTTGCATCTCTTCTTTTCTCATTATGAGACCTGCGACTTCTTGACCTACTCGTTTCTATCTTCTTATCCATTTTCTTTTCTATTATGTCCAATATTTGCATTAATTGGACATTGATGTCATCGTGTTGCTCCTTGGATTTCATAAGAATTTCATTACCAAATTTGTAGCCTTGGACATATTTTTGCAGTCCCTTTATGGTTTCTACCAAGTTAATGTGCTCCTCCTTGGATTCTGTACCATCAACACCCAAATCGACATACAAATCTCTAAATGCATCATCATGGATAAAATATTTATGCACATCTTCCATGTTTTTTGAATTTTTGTGTTGATTATGTCCTTCTCTAATCACTAATAATTCTGCAAAATGTGAAGGCAATAAGATTTGTTAGACAAATTCAAGAGACAACTTCATGAAAAATCTGCACCATTTTGTCATAATCCTTTCTTCTGAAGACAATGTGTGCACTATCATTCAACACATACCAATGTGTGATGTCCATATTCAACATATATACCACATGTCAGTATTGTGCATGCACCACAAATTTTCTCTATGCAATTTAGTGCACACACCCGTGCACTATTGTTTACTACATTGTTATAGTGTTGCATCCTGCAATGTCCAAAAATCTAGTGTGCATAATTGCGTATTCTTATTTCAGGCACACCATGGCCGCACTATAATTCCAAATTCGACCACTTATTAGTCCAAATTTTTCCTTAAATAGAAAATCAGCCCATGCAGGCTTAGTATTGAAATCGTAGCTCTGATACCACAATGTAACATCCCTGTTACAAAACTTCTTTGATACTAATCTGTAACATCCTCATTACCAATCAAACTTCTGTGATACCACAATGTAACCTTACCCAACCTACTACTGAGTAATTCTACTCCAAAATCCAGTGTGCATATTCTACTCTATAACATATGTTTGCAGTAATACTTGAAGTAACACGCTTAACCCCAAGCTGAGTCGCACCACATAAGCTTTCCTCTTTTTACACAACTTAAAACAGTGGAAGTAACACAATGCAACTACGCACCCAAGCATACTAAGAAAAATTCTTTAATGTGCATGTATTCCATATTGAACATGATATCACTATTGCATGTGCAACCATTCTGACGTCACATGCAATTTCTATTCTCCTTGTGTGCGCAGACTACTTCCATTTGTACACAAGTAAATCCATCCTCTAGTGCACATAGAGTATTTCCATGCATGCAAAACCATTCTAACCTCGTCTCAGAGACTCATAACCAATATCATAATGTCAACATAACAGGAAAACTAACAACAATTATCATACTCATACATGACTACAAATACTAACTATCAACACCACACATACATGTGCAAGCAACATAATATAGAATAACGACAATTACTTATACACAACAACATACAATAATTAAACCCATATTAAACACATATAATTAATCACATAGTAAATGAGACAAGCACATAAATACATTTATCTATTATGAAAGTCACCAATTGCGTGCAAAACTCAAACATTCCTCCCATCCATAGACTATGATTCCCATATAATTTTAGCAACAAGTAACCATTGAGTTGGGGCTCAAATATGATAATCAACATAATTGCTCATTCCAAGGGGCCATTTCTACAACTGGTTTATAGTCTCGCATTCCCCACGCACCTGTCACACCCAAGGAAGTTTTCCCGTTCTCTGCTAAATAGTCCCTCGGCTACCCCACTTCCCTTCTAGGGTTCCGACAACAAGACGTACATGAAGTCTCAGAGCCCTACAACTAATGCCCAACACACCAGGGAACAATTCCTAACAAAACTCTCAGCTGGAGAGAATTCTCACGGGCCTGACAACCTGCCTCTTTGACAACAAATGTCTCACCTAGAGAGAATTCTCATGGGCCTGACAACTCACCTCTTTGACAAAAAAACTATGGTTACAGTATAGAAAACACTTACAAGATTTTCTCTACATATAAGGTAATATTTTTCCTTCTCAAACGGTCTGACCCCCTCTACACACGAGAAAATGAAGGACTAATTCTCTAAAATACACTAAGGTCAACAATATATATTGCATGCCTTAAACTGGACACTTTTCACCTTCATAAGTAGCTTTATCCACTTGGTGACCCGTTCCCATCCCTCAAGAACTTAGGATTAATAAATATCCATAAACTACACTTTTCAGAAATGTTAATAAAATATTCCCTAGGGCTTAAGTCCCCCCCTTTTCCCTTTTTCGATGGAGTTATCCCCCCATCTCTTTCCATCTGATATATCTACATGCAACAGTGTGATATTATTAATAACTTGAGTATGATTACATTTTACAAGTATAGCCACACTGGCCTATTTGCGTCCTATCTCACCAGCCTCATAACCACATAGACTCTCTGGCCTAAAATACATACATACATACATACATACATACATACATACATACATACATACATGCATACATACATACATACATACATACATACATACATACATACATACATACATACATATATATATATATATATATAACTTGGCTCGATGCACATTTCCAGGTAATCCTTGTGTGCTTACTCAAGTCTGCACAACACTATGAAATGTGCACACCCTTCCTTTGATGTGAAACCATGCGCACTTACTCAGGTGCGCACATCACTATGAAATGTGTGCACCCTTTCTTTGATAACAATTCTCGCACACTACTCAGGTGCACGCAAAACCAATACTTGGTGCCAATATCTCACCAGCCTATATGTACATTTACATTTACAATTGGTACCAATGGCTCACCAACCTATATGTACACTTACAAAGGGTTTTGTATTAGGGACGTTACATGAACAAGAAAGGGTGTAAAGTGTTTTAGTTCATGGGGTAGAGGGTTTGTAGGATGACAGATGATCAAGAGGATGGATGAGCGAGACAATGGGATAGTGGATGAGAGAGATGGTAGATGAGTGGGGTGGCGAGATAGTGGATGAGTAGGACAACAATATGGTGGGAGAGAAGTATGATGGACGAGCAGGATGACAATATGGTGTGATAGAGTATGGTAGGGTTGTGGGTCTTTGATTCAATTAAACCAATAAGGGTGTCATTCGACTTCAAACCACATGATTATTAGGAGTGAAACCTAGGGTTCTATGTGTCCATTGGTTCACTATGTTTCTTCAATGTCGATTAATACCCCACCATGTTAATATGGAAATGGGTGGCCCTAGAAACAGAGGTTGCAAAAGTAGAGGCATGCATCCTGTCATGTTTTCTCAACAAGGAGTAGAGGAATCTACAAGAGTCTTTTGGTCTCAAACGCCTCCGAATATTTAGGATGAGATGGAGTTAGTTGAGGTAGAGGTTCATTTGGATAGATAATTTATCCCTGATGTTGAATTAGATGTCACAATCAACCCTTGGGTTCCAAATATTGGTACCTCCATAACTAGGGAAAAAAATATCAAAAAAATGTGGATATTTATTGGAAAATTAAACCTTTGATGGGAAAGGTCATGATGGAAGAAAATGAAGCTTATAATGAGATCTTGCTCCATTTGTATGCCATGCAACTGCAAATAAAATAAGTTGATTAAAAAATTTCAATGTTTTCTAATAAAATTGTGGGTTTGGGCTTCACAGAGCCTCGAGACACCCATAAACAGGTTTCTGATAATGCTACAACTACTTCAGCTGCTTGAATTTTTGAATGCTCTGGTTACTAGTTTTTTTGTCTTTTTACTTTATAGGCAGATGAGTTCTTGCCTCAACTCTACCTACATGTATTATCATAGGAAAGTTGTCTTATTTCCTTAGAAATTTTGGGTTTAGTTTATGGTTTAACTCTGTATCTCAAACTATCTGGACCAAGACATTATTCTCATGCCGTTGGTCTAGTTTCCCCTATGGCAGACCAACATCATAGTACATGTATAGTTTTTCTCTGTTAATATAAAATTAAACCAACTATATTACAAGAAAAAAATATCGACAACGTTGAAATTAATACTATAAGAAACAAAACAAGTTATACCAACAATATTACAAAAAACAAATATTGAGAACATTGAAATTAATACTAGAAGAAACAAAACAAGTTGTAGACTAGAAAGTGGTGCACTTTTCAAATCCATTAACATGTTTGAATACTTAAAATAATTTAATTTTTTTCTTAAATTAAAATGTAACTTTGATGTAAATAAAATATACGTAGGGGTGATAGGTGCATGAAGTATCTTTATCGATCCTATAGGAAATCATATGATCAATTATGCTTGGGGAATTGAGCTAGCTACAAATAATGAAGTAGAAGCCTTGACTACATATCAAGGGATCAAGCTTCTTAAGAAACACACTCATGGAAATAATTTTAGGAGACTCATTTGAGAACATTCTACAAAACATCTCCTTCATTTCCAATTGTATCTCATGTCTAAATTCAAGGAGGCCTCCTTCCTACAAGTGAAGAGACATCTCAACTCCAAAGCTAATGAAATGGTTAATAAAGGCACAATTGAACCTAAAGGGTGATTTTGGGTTCAGTTGAAAGATAGTTAGAAAAGACTCAAGGTTCCAAACCCAACGGAATTTAAACATGTAAGTAGGAGGTGAGCTAAAGGACAAGGTATAAACCACTCATATGTCTCATATTGCATTTATGATGGAAGATAAAGTGATCATTTCATCACCCATATGTTTCTATTCTCGAATAATTCTCCCATCCATTCATCTCCCATGGATTCATTATTGTGTGCATTCATTATATTGATCGATGTGTGGGATCCCTAACATGATGGGAATTCAACCTTTTCATCCCCTCGAAGAAAGACTACAATTAATGATGGAAAACAAAGCCTCTACTTGAACTCGCTTCAATGCTTTTTTTCTCTAGCACTCCATACTTTTCTCTCTTCTCTCTTCTCTCTTTCTACATATATGTCATTACCAATTTCATTCTGAAATTTTTTGAGCAGGGTGGAGATCCCATGGCCTAGTCACATAGGATGGATCAACATTGTGATTGTATCCTTGTCATTTTTGGGATGTTTGTGAAGTTAGTGTCAGTGTCAAGAGTCACTCAAAGGAAATTGAAGGTCTCAAATCAAGTTGATCCATAGCCTCTAAAATAGGATAAACATTGGATAATTTGGTTCAATATGAAACTTATTGAATCTAACAATGCCAAAGACCAAAGAGTACCTCTTTGTGGAATAAACAAATCATATACTAGATCTGAGGGATTGGGAGCAAGAGTTGTAGAGTACCCTTTCCATTATTCAAATTAAATTCATTGAGATAGATGCAACCCTCTCTATGATGGTGGTCTAGTCTCTCACATAGTAAGTTTCCATGTTAACTTGCCTCAAGAAATGTTCCCAAAAAACTCATTGTGTCATTAGATGTTGGAGGACTCCTAAAAGGAAACAAAGGAAGCCAACTAAGTGGACTTAACAACCAAATATTTGTAAATGACTCTTTTATTCTCTAATTAATATATGTTTTCTAAGTTTCTCTTTTTGTTAAGATAGTTTATAAAAATCTATCAAAGAAGATATTATTATTTGTGGATCTTCGAATATTTAAAATTCATATATATATGCGATATTAGAAGGTTTATGATTCTTTTCTTTTCTTATTTTCTTCTCATATGAGATGATTTTGGAATGTATGAAGGATTCCAATACATATACTTGTGGATTTTTAGTCCTTGCCTCCACTAGGGACTACAGTGTTCTCCCTAGTGGTCAAAATCCTTTGACTTCAAGCTTTTTCTGTGAGATATCCAAGGTTTTGTTCAATTTCTCAATTAACATTATTTATTTAGACAATTGAAATAATTTTTTTGTTTTTCCATTTTCAAGAATAGAATTTTTCATTAGTTCATAACATGCAATGGGAATTAATTTCCCCTAGTGTATAACATTAGTTCATAACATGCAATGGGAATTGATTTTTCATTACTTCGAAACACTAGGTGCATTCTATACAGTAGGGACATTTGGAAAAACTGGAGTGGAAAAAAACCACATGAGTAACCCTATGGTGAGTCCCGGTAAAATCAAAGTAGTAATGTAATGAGGACCAACGTTTCCAATAGAAGGAAAAATGAAAGGTTCCTCGGGAAAATAGGTTCCTTCGTCAGGAGTTCCAGGAAATAACACCATGGAGAGAAACTCAACCTAGATTCCACTAAAACAAATAACACAAACTATCAAAGTCTAAAGGCTACAAACAATCATGTGAATAGGTGGGGTCAATATGAGGAATCTCATAGGAGTGTCAAGTCATCACAAATCGTGATATATTGTAGAGTCCAATGTCAATAATAATTGGCACAATATTTTAGAGCACCAACCAAGGAGGATAAACCATACCCTTTGTGGTAGTACCCATCTACCTAGCAATAATTGCGTAGTAATCTTCTTGAGTGTTGTTCTTGGTGTATTGCGACAACAAGACGGTCGAAAGGGTGCCTAGTTTCAGGTCCTATAAGGGTCTACCAATATACTCAAGGTACATGGGAGCTCAAATCCATATTAGAGTTGCCTAATGTGCAACCATTCGAAAGGGGCCTCTCGATATACTCGAAGGTACATGGGAGAACCACACAGTCCCCGGATTGTAGCACTAACAAATAACGACAACTCCTACGTTTAAAGATGCTGGAACACATCTCTAACTACCCACACAATGTTACTAAATTTTTTAATTAAGTTTTGTTTTAAGGTTGTTGTTCACTTAAAAGAGATTGTGGATGCAACTCAACGATGATGTATGATACTTGACTCCAAGAAGACTTCAAATAAAATATGAATGCAATGCAATATTTTCTTTTTATGAAAGCTATCTATAAAATGGAGAAAGAGATTTCAAGCAAAGAAACAATTACCAATGTCAAAGCAAGAAATGAAAATTACTCTTTGAATGAAATAGGTGCTTAATAGATGAGTCAAAGAAATTGTAGAATACACGATTCATGGCTCGAAAATGCCAAAAACCATGCAATTTTGCTCTAAAATGCAAGCTTAGAAATGCACCATACAAAAACTTCAAAGTAAATCATTCAATGAAGAAAGATTAGTTTTGTTACTATCAGAAGCCCCCAAGAAAACAATATAAAATATTAAATTGAAAAGCACTAAAAAATACAACTAAGATATTATACCATTTTCAATTCAAAATAAATAAGAAATAATAAGCAAAACTTTCAATGGTGAAAAAGAAACTCTAGATCATCAAGAAGATTGAAAATCAATGAATTAACCAGTCAAAAAACACTCCAAGCATCAGATCTAAGTCCTGGAAAAGAAATAACAATAAAAAGATATTTTTTTCAGAGGTTGTCACAAGTTGCTTTGAAAGATAGTGAGACAAGTCACGTAGTCGCATGCAGAAGGAATATCACAGTGCGACAATGTCGCTTTGTTCCTCAAAAAAGGACGCGGAAATCAATTAAAACTAAGAAAAAATAAAAAAATTCTCTGACTCTTCAATGGAATTTTAGATCGATTGATCAAACAAGGCCAGGTGATGACTCAAAAAGACTCAAACATGATATAGGAAGCAAACTAGGAGAACAAATCTAGAAGATTGTTCCCCATTATGGTTGTCATTTTTGTTGTGGATAAATTCGTAAATGTGGACATAAACAAATCTCCCTAGTTCAGGAACTCGAAACTAGAATAAAACAGACAATATAGATTCATTTTCTTAGATTTAGAATTGAAATACAAATATATAAGTAGTTCATACCTCTTTATCTAAATTTTCCTTTCATTAATTGAAGCTCCAAATTTGATCCCAAATTCTTTTTCTATAGACCTGTGTAAGAATCAAACAGAGCAATTGAAAGCAACAATACAACACATATTTCGATAAATCTATGTAGATGGCCAAATGCAAATACAATAAATATGATATACCATCTTTATGGGAAAGGGAAAATATAAGTGTATTAATAAATCAAGAAGCATATTACAACCAAGACTTGGTGTTGACAAACTCCTTCCAAAAGTTCAATGTTCCAATACCCAAGTAGCCTCCATAAGTGCCATCACCATCTCTTGAACACTTTATCCCAAATCTCTTAGGACCAAAATGAGGTTCACAAAATCTCAATTACAAACCAGGAGCTATTCTCAATTCACCATTATTTTATTACTCATCACTTATTCTATCATTTCCCTTTAGAATATTCCTCCATTTATAGATTGGAGAGGAAGACATGAGGAGGTTAGGATGAGAGGTGAGGATCTCACTAAATCAGGAGAGACAGGTGAGAACCAAACCGATCGAAAAACAACTCATCATCAAAGTTTCTCTTCTAGAAGCTTCGAAAATTTCTTCTTTTTTCCCACATACAAAGGTTGTTTCACCCTTAAACCTTAGCAGAAAGCGACATTGTCGCACCTTCGAGTGATGCAACATGCGACAAGTGAAGTTGTCACACCTTGCTAGAAAGAAACAAGCGAAAATCTTGTAATTTAGGGATTTTTTAGATTTGATCCTTCCCAAGAAGAATTTCTCTCAATTTTCTTCCAAAGTTCTATGCTTTAGATGTCAAAGAATAGGCAGTATCACTTGCTGCAACAAAATTTTGTGTAACACCAGGAGGTCACTATGTGTCATAGATCCAACGGTCAGGAGGTCTCCATGTGTCATAGATCAGATGGCCAAAGAGTGAGGGATCTGATGACTCATGATGTATCATAGACTTGCGGAGAAAGTAATCGAAAATAATCTAAATATAAGTCCAAAGTGAGTGTGGTGAAACTAGAGGGTACAACTTGGAGATCACAAAAGCCCGAAAAGAAGAAGAGATATGCCTTAGATCCACGGTGAATCCATTAATATATATCAATGGTTGAGATCTAATAAAGAAATGATCAGACAACTAGTGTGCATTGTGGTTGCATGGCATTTCAGTGAGTAGATCAACGGTCAAGTTTAAATATGAAGGAATGATTGGATGCTTATTGAGCGTTGCTACTATGTTGTATGTGCTAATGAATATTCCTTCATTGTTTTTCCACCAATAACTTTTTGCTCAAGACTCATAATTGGACAAGAGAATAGTCATTGGAAAGATGATTCAGAGGAGAATAACCTGAAATTAATAGAGTTGGGAGAATTGTGATATAAATATTCATAAATTGAATAGAAAAAGGACTTGTAGAATTAATTGACATTTTTTTTTATTATATGCATATTTCTGACAAAAAAGGATGCTTGCACATTTTGCAGAATTAGGGGGTATAAACATAACATTTCAAGATAAGAGTGCATATTCAAGAAATGGAGGAAGGAGAGGGATCCTCAAGTCATGATAGATAAGCCAAAGGACCAAATATCATTTTTGGTAATGCAGAGATAGAATCAAATGGACACAAGGGAAGAGGGGAGAAAGAAACATTAATAGAGACTGTGAGAAGCCTAAGAATATAAGTACAAAGCTACAAAGCAGACAATGAGAGAATGATAAGAGAACAAAATCAGATAAATTCTCAAGTCATGAAAATCCTAAATCAGTTGTAGAGGCAAGAAAACAATGGATCAAACTCAAAATGAGAGGACGAGGGAAGATATCATGAAAGAAGAGATAACTATAGAAGATTTTTTTATTCGAGAAGTGCTAGAAGAACTCATAGACATCACTCACCTCCTTACTCATTAATAAAATTTTATGCATCTGAGGATCCCATAGGTAATCCAGAGGTGTCTCCTATTAAACACCAAAGAAGAAGACATGAATTGGACAATTTGTAAGGAGATCTAAGGAATCTTAAGCCACCATCCTTTGATGGTGAAAGAGAAAGGGAAGATGATGTTGAAGCATGGTTGCTTGGAATCAGGAGGTATTTTCAATTGCATAACTAATCATCAAACCTGGAAGATAGAATTTCCACCTAACATTTTCATGATAAAGCTTCTATGTGGTGGGATCAACTTAATCAAGTTGAGCACATGAATGAGAGCAGGATCACTTGGAAGCAATTCAAGAGGTATTTTCAGAAAGAGTACCTTTCAAAGAAATTCTATGACAAGAAAATGTAGGAGTTATTTGAACTAAGGTTGGGAAGCATGACCATGGCGAAGTATGAAAATAAATTCTTGGGATTAATAAAGTATGTGGGGTTTATAAAGGATGAGAAGGTGAAAATACATAGTTTTTTGAGTGGACTTCCATCCTTTATAAGGAAAATATTTAATATGATGAACCTAGGACTTTGGCAGAGACCATCAGGAAGGATAAGTACATGTGTGAGAAAGGAAAGGGAAGAGAATCCATGAAATTGTCTTGGAGGGATAAGAAGAAGGAGAAATATTATCATAGAAGGAAGAGATTCAAACCTCCTTTCAACAAGCCCAAATAAAAATCAACAAGATTAGTCTAGCAAGGATGAAGCCAAGAAAGAAGACTCCTTGAGAAAAAGAGGAATAACACCAATCCAATGTTGGGGGTGCAAATAAAATCACCTATACAAGGATTTCCCTCATAGAGGAGATAAAGTGAAGACTATGCACAAAATCCAAGAGGCTACCACAGTAGAAGACATGGAAATAATATATGTAGCCTTAGAAGATCGTCAAGCAAAGTACCAATTCAATATGATCTAGGTGGAAGGTAAGATAATTGATCATCCTATTTCTATTTTAATTGATTTAGGAGAAAGCCACTGATACATTGATCCTAAAATAACAAATAGATTACATTTGGATAAAAGTAAGGTTGATAAATCAAGTTTGGTTCAACTAGCCACTGGAACCAAAAGAAGGATCAATGAGGTGGTCAGAGGTTGTCCCATAAGTCTTAACAAAGTGAATACTAATGATGATATAAATATTATACCATTGGGATCTTATGATATTCTAATTGGAATGGATTGGTTGGACAATCATCATGATGTTCTAGATTGTCATAACAAGACATTTACATGTCTCGGTGAAGAAGGAAAACATAGCACTGTGAAAGGAATTCCAAGACCCATTTATTTAAGGGATATTTCAGCATTATAACTGAAGAGATTTTTCAGGAAAGGATGTCAATTGTATGCATCCCATGTGGAGGAACTTGAAAAGACAAAAGGGCTAAGCCTTGAAGATTTTTCAGTACTACAATTGTTTGAATATGTATTCCAAGAAATACAGGGATTGCCACCAAAGAGGGAGATATATTTCTCTATTGATTTAGTACTAGGAGCTTCCCCAGTATCAAAAACACATTACAGAATGAGTACACTAGAATTAAAAGAATTACAAATGCAACTAGAAGAATTGTTGAAGAAAGGGTACATACACCCAAGTGTTTCACCTTGGGGAGCACCATTACTCTTTGAAAAAAAGAAGGATGGAATATTGATGCTATGTATTGACTTTAGACAACTAAATAAAACCATTATGAAGAACAAATACCCTCTACCAAGAATTAATGACCTCTTTGATCAACTAAGAGGGGAAAATATATTTTTCAAAAATAGACTTGAGATCATGATACCACCAAGTAAGAATCAAGGAAGAAGACATCAATAAGAAAACCTTTAGAACTAGGTATGGACATTGAGAATTTGTAGTGGTTCCATTTGTACCGACCAATGCACCAACTATCTTTGTGTGCTTAATGAATGGAATATTTAGAAATTATTTGGATAAGTTTGTCATAGTATTCTTGGATGGCATATGTATCTCTTCTAAGTGAAAGGAAGAGAAGGAACATCACCTGGGATTTGTGTTGCAAGTATTGAGGGAACATAAATTGTATTCCAAGCTTAGTAAGTGTTCTTTTTACCAAGAGCAGGTCCACTACTTGGGACACATTATTTCAGAAAAAGGTATAGCAGTAGATCCAGAGAATATTGAATCCATTAGAGGATGACCAACGCCTAGGAATGTTTCAGAAATCAGATCTTGTATGGGTCTAACTGGTTACTAAAGAAGATTTATAACAAGGTTCTCCAAGATTACTCATCCCATCACTTCTTTGCAAAAGAAAGGAATTAAATTTGAATGGACAATTGAGTGTGAAGGGAACTTTAATTTGTTGAAAGAATTACTAACTAGTGCACCTATTTTAAAGATTGCTAACCCAAATGAAAGTTTTGTGGTATGTATAGATGCATGCAAGTAAGGACTTGGTGGAGTCCTCATTCAAAATGGACATGTGATTGGTTATGAGTCCATAAAGCTTAAAGAACATGAGAGGAACTATGCCACACATAAATTGGAGCTTGTTGTCATTGTTCATGCATTGAATATGTGGAGACATTATCTCATGGGAAATATATTTTAATTAAGAACATACCATAGTGGTCTGAAATATCTTTTTGAACAACCAACTTTGAATGCCAAGAAAACAAGATGGCTGGAATTTTTAAGTGAATATGATTTTGACATCAAGCATATCAAAGGAAAAGAAAATAAATTCATCGATGCACTGAGTAGAAGAGTACATATCATGCATTCTCCAGCCATTAGTATGCACTGAGTAGAAGAGTACATATCATGCATTCTCCAGCCATTAGTATGCATCAATCAAACTTGCAGAACAAAATTTTGTATGTTGTTGTTACAAATCAACATTACCTACAGGTACAATAAAGCTTACAACAGGAAAATGTAAAACAAAAAATTAAACAATATGAGATGAAGGAACATGGATTACTTATGCATAAAAATAGAATTTATATTCCTAGTTCTGGAGAAATTAGGAATTTGGTATTAAAATAAATGAATAATGTTCCATATGTCGGACATCCCAGTTACCAGAAAATAATTTCAGCAGTAAGAAACCAATTCTTTTGGCCAAGAATGAAGAAAGATGTTGCTGACTACATTTCTAGATGTATGGAATGTCAAAGAGTGAAGGTCGAGCATAGATACCCAACGGGTTTGCTACAACCATTACCAATTCCAAAGAATAAATAAGAAGTGGTAACCATTGATTTTATAACTAAATTTCCCAGGACGACAAGGAAACATGATTCAATCATAGTAGTGGTTGATAAATTGACAAAGGCTGCTCATTTTGTTCCTGTAAAAACAACTCATACAACAACTAATATTGCAGAAATTTACATGAGGGAGATTGTTAGGTTGCATGGGATACCTAAGGCAATTGTTTCAAACAGAGATACAAAGTTTACTTCAAATTTTTGGAGGGGATTGTTTAAAGGATTCGGTACAAATCCGAACTTTAGCACAACATACCATCCACAGTCACATGGGAAGACAAAGAGATTCAACCAATTAATTGAGGACATGTTGAGAATGTATGTGATGGATAAGCCATCTAAGTGGGAAGATTACTTGTACTTGGTTGAGTTTTCCTATAATAATGGGTATTTAGCTTCATTGAAGATGAGCCCATTTGAAACTTTGTATGGTAGGAAATGCAATACTCCAATGAGTTGGGATAACCCATCTGATAGAGTGGTACTTGGGCTAGAATTGCTCAAGAATATGGAAGACCAGATGGTTAGAATTAAGCGTAATTTGAAGGCATCCCAAGATTCCCAAGATAGACACAAGAGCTATGCATATAAGAATAGGAAAAACAAAGAATTTAAAGTGGGGGAGCATGTGCTTTTGAAAGTGAAGCCCAAGAAGAGATCATTGAAGTTGGGTAGTTGTACAAAGGTAGCAACTAGATTCTGTGGTCCATTTGAAATATTGGGTAGAATCAGGCCAATAGCCTACATACTTGCATTGCATGCTTCCATGAATGTGCATAATGTATTTCATGTCTCTTTGTTGAAAAAGTATGTACATGATCCTAACCATGTTATTGATTGGAATTTGATTCAGGTGGAGCTAGAGGGAGACTTTTAGGTCCAACCAATGCACATATTGGACATAAAAGTCAAAATGCTCGAGGATCAAGTTATATAGCTAGTAAAATTTGAGTGGACCTGCTACGGTCCTGAAAATTCTACTTGGGAGCATGAAGATGTCATGCGGGCAAAATACCCACAATTTTTTGAATAATTTTGAAATTTTTATTTTTGATTATGTATATGCACCGAGGACAGTGCCAAAATAAGGGGGAGGGGAATGTAATACCCTAGTTTTGAGTCCCCATATTAAATAATGTATTTTTTTTTATTTGATAAAAGGCTAGAGTTCCTAAACAATTAAAAGAGGCCGGAGTGCCTAGGAAATGTAATTCTTTGATTATTATCAATAAAAAATGCATTGTTGGATGCTAGACGAACAAGGATAAGAGTTATACGAGGCTATGATTCCACAAGAGAAGGGGATTAAGGGGATACATTTTTTATTATAATTACCCATGATTGTTTTTAGTCGAGAGAATCAGTTACAATAGCTTCTTGGGGAATTTCATGTGGTTCTTGATTTGCAAGTAAATATATAAAACCACCTCTTGTGGGTTGTTTGGAGGTTCTTCTCCATGGTTCTTCTTTGTTATTCTTCAATATTCTCTCTTCATCCATTTTTTCCCTTTTTTCTTGTTATTTGTTGGGATTTGGGGGTGAATTGTTGAGAAAGAAGACATTGTTTGGTGGTTGTATTAATGACTGGTGTATTCCAGCCCTGAAATCCATGCATGCATGTTTGAGTTGTATTGGTATGTGTTAAGTTTTGTTCACAACTACGAGTCCTAAGAGCTCCCAACATGGATATTGTTTACCAGATGCACTGGAGCCCTGGAAGTAGGTGGAAAACTTGAGAGACTTCATAGAAGATAAGGGATCCCATTCTCTTTGGTTGTGTAGGCTGGAGATAAGAGAGACGGTATATTTTGGATTGTTGTGTGTCGAGAAATCCGTGGGAGATTAATTGATGACTGGTTTGGGAAGCTGAGTGACACCCTGACATCGTCCTTGTGGATTCATAGACCTGGATCGAGGGTGACATTGTTGTTGAGAATTGGAACAACAATGTTTATGGTTGGGTGGAATATCCTCGGTCTGCAGCCAGTTGGTGATTTGTTTTATTAAAGATAAGTGCTCTTTGGCATGGTTTCCATTACTTGTATATTTATTTCCGTTGTGTATTAATTATGATCTCTGAGATCCATGTTTATATTATGCATGCTTGTTAGATATGGTTGTGCATGGCACAATAACATTATTTAATAATTAAAATTGATTCTTGTTAAATGCATGTTCTATTATCTTATCTCATGCATGCATTCTTGAATTAATTCTATTATTAGAGATTGATTTTTAAGACTTGAGATGATTTGTGTTATTTTCGGGATCCGGTCTATGGGAGTTTGGGTTTGTTATAGTGTGGTTTCAAATGTTTCGTGGAGAGCATCCTTGGAGTAGTGTGGCCCATCTCGATGGCTCGATACATTACAAACATGAGTAAAATTTATATTTTTTTTATTAAAAAATTGAGTATATTTAGTATTGTCAGTTTATTTTAACAAAAAAATGGATTTATTTGTATTGCAAGGGGTTACAATTGAATTGTTCAACAAATTAAATAAAATTTGAAAAGAAAATTTTGTTTTAAAAATGTTATAGTTTTTCAAATTTTCAACAAAATTATTTTGTATCTACATTATCCTTAGGGTTCTACCACTAGATTTGATTGATTAGTTTCTATATAGCTTTACATATTGTTTTACTAGAAAAACTATCATGTAAAACATTATAGATTTTATAAATTTTTGGGTCCATACCCACTATGGGCTTTCTTCTTGCTTCTATCTTTTGACAAAAGTTTGTCAAAATTTTGATTCCTTGTTTGCTTAGTGCCTTGCTTGACAGTGTATTCTTCCATTACTGTCATTTTTCAATTCCATATGAGCCAACAAATAAAACAAGGAAAACTACTTTCCTCAATTCCTTATATCTTGGCCTTTGCTCCATTTCCAATTTTGAAATTCTTTCCA